>AWOL01S0187646.1:0-33341 GCA_000715115.1 Nicotiana otophora | reverse complement strand
CCCTTAGGCGAAACATTTCTACCTCGGTTAAGCTACGAAAAACAACCTGAGTCAAGAGTACTTCTACCCGGAACTATGAGTTGGATCCCCCTAGGCGAAAAGGTTCTACCTGGGTTAAGCTACGTAAAATAACCTGAGCAAAGGGTACTTCTACCCGTACACTATGACCTGGATCCCCTTAGGCGAAAGGGTTCTACCTGGGTTAAGCTACGAACAATAATATGGGCAAAGAGTACTTCTACCCGGACACTACGAGCTAGATCCCCTTAGGCGAAACGTTTCTACCTAGGTTAAGCTACGAAAAACAACCTGAGTGAAGAGTACTTCTACCCGGAACTATGAGCTGAATCCCCCTAAGCTAAACGGTTCTACATGAGTTAAGCTACGTAAAATAACTTGGACGAAGAGTATTTCTACCCAGAAACTATGAGTTGGATTCCCCTAGGTGAAAAGGTTCTACCTAGGTTAAGCTACATAAAAACAATCTAGGCAAAGAGTACTTCAACCCGGAAATATGAGTTGGATCCCTCTAGACGAAAACGTTCTACCTGGGTCAAGCTACGTAAAACATCCAAAGAGAAGAGTACTTCTACCCAGAAACTATGAGCTAGATTCCCCTAGGAAAAAAGGTTCGAACTGGGTCAAGCTACGTAAAACAGCCCGAGCGAAGAGTACTTCTACCCGGAACTTTGAGTTGTATCCCCCTAGGCGAAAAGGTTCTACCAGGGTTAAGCTACGTAAAAGATCCTGAGTGAAGAGTACTTCTACCCAGAAACTAAGAGCTGGATTCCCTAGGCGAAAGAGTTCTACCTGGGTTAAGCCACGAAAAATAGCCTGGGCGAAGAGTACTTCTACCCGGAATTAAGAGTTGGATCCCCCTAGGCGAAAATGTTCTAACTGGGTCCAGCTATGTAAAATAGCCTAATCGAAGAGTACTTCTTCCCGGAACTATGAGCTGGATCCCCATAGGCGAAAAGGTTCTACTTGGGTTAAGCTAAGTACAATAACCTGAGCGAAGAGTACTTCTACCCGGACACTATGAGCTGGATCCCCTTAGGTGAAAAGGTTCTACCATGGATAAGCTACGAAAAACAGCATGGGCGAAAAGTACTTCTACCCGGAACTATGAGTTGAATCCCTCTAGGCAAAAAGGTTCTACCTGAGTTAAGCTATGAAAAATAGCCTGGGCGAAGAGTACTTCTACCTGGAAACTATGAGATGGATCCCTCTAGGCGAAAAGGTTCTAACTGGTTTAAGCTATGTAAAACAGCCTGAGCGAAGAGTACTTCTACCCGGAACTATGAGCTGGATCCCCTTAGGCGAAAAGGTTCTACCTGGGTTAAGCTACGTAAAATAACGTGAGCGAACAGTACTTCTACCCGTACACTATGACCTGGATCTCCTTAGGCAAATAGATTCTACCTGGGTTAAGCTACGAAAAAGAATATGGGAAAAGAGTACTTCTACCCGGACACTATGAGCTAGATCCCCTTAGGCGAAACATTTCTACCTGGGTTAAGCTACGAAAAACAACCTGAGCAAAGAGTACATCTACCCGGAACTATGAGCTGAATCCCCCTAGGCTAAAAGGTTCTACATGGGTCAAGCTACATAAAACAACTTGGGCGAAGAGTACTTCTACCCTGAAACTATGAGTTGGATCCCCCAAGGCAAAAGAGTTCTACCTAGGTTAAGCTATGTAAAAACAATCTAGGCGAAGAGTACTTCAACCCGAAAATTTTTAGTTTAGATCCCTCTAGGCGAAAACGTTCTACTTGGGTCAAGCTACGTAAAACATCCTGAGCGAAGAGTACTTCTACCCAGAAACTATAAGCTGGATCCCCCTAGGCGAAAAGGTTCTAACTGGGTCAAGCTACGTAAAACAGGCCGAGCGAAGAGTACTTCTACCCGGAACGTTGAGTTGGATCCCCCTAGGCGAAAAGGTTCTACCAGGGTTAAGCTACAAAAAACATCCTTAGTGAAGAGTACTTATACCCAGAAAATATGAGCTGGATCCCCCTAAGAGAAAAAGTTCTACCTGGGCGAAGAGTACTTCTACCCGAAATTATGAGCTGGATCCCCCTAGACGAAAAGGTTCTACGTGGGTTAAGCTACGAAAAACAACCTGAGCGAAGCGTACTTCTACCCGGAACTATGAGCGTGATCCCTCTATGCTAAAAGGTACTACCTGGATTAAGCTACGTAAAACAACCTGAGAGAAGAGTACTTCTACCCGGAAACTATGAGTTGGATCCCCCTACGCAAAGGGTTCTAACTGGGTCAAGCTACGTAAAACAGACTGAGCGAAGAGTACTTCTACCCAGAACTAAGAGCTGGATCCCCCTAGGTGAAAAGGTTCTCCCTGGGTTAACCTACGTAAAATAACCTGAGCGAAGAGTACTTCTACCCGGACACTATGAGCTGGATCCCCTTAGGCGAAAAGGTTCTACCTGGGTTAAACTACAAAAACCAGCATGGGCGAAGAGTACTTCTACCCGGACTATGAGTTGAATCCCTCTAGGTGAAAAGGTTCTACCTCAGTTAAGCTATGAAAAATAGCCTGGGCGAAGAGTACTTCTACCCGAAAACTATGAGATGGATCCCTCTAGGGGAAAAGGTTATAACTGGGTTAAGCTATGTAAAACAGCTTGAGCGAAGAGTACTTCTACCCGGAACTATGAGCCGGATCCCCCTAGGCGAAAAGGTTCTACCTGGGTTAAGCTACGTAAAACGACCTGAGCGAAGAGTACTTCTACCCGTACACTATGATCTGGATCCCCTTAGGCAAATAGGTTCTACCTGGGTTAATCTACGAAAAACAATATGGGCAAAAAGTACTCTACCCGGACACTATGAGCTAGATCCCCTTAGGCGAAACATTTCTACCTCGGTTAAGCTACGAAAAACAACCTGAGCAAAGAGTACTTCTACCCGGAACTATAAGCTGAATCCCCCTAGGCTAAAAGGTTCTACATGGGTTATGCTACGTAAAACAACTTGGGCGAAGAGTACTTCTACCCAGAAACTATGAGTTGGATCCCCCTAGGCAAAAGAGTTCTACTTAGGTTAAGCTACGTAAAAACAATCTAGGCGAAGAGTACTTCAACCCGAAAAATTTTAGTTTAGATCCCTCTAGGCGAAAACAATCTACCTGGGTCAAGCAACGTAAAACATCTTGAGCGAAGAGTACTTCTACCCAGAAACTATGAGCTGGATCCCCCTAGGCGAAAAGGTTCTAACTGGGTCAAGCTACGTAAACCAGGCCGAGCGAAGAGTACTTCTACCCAGAAACTATGAGCTGGATCCCCCTAGGCGAAAAGGTTCTAACTGGGTCAAGCTACGTAAACCAGGCCGAGCGAAGAGTACTTCTACCCAGAAACTATGAGCTGGATCCCCCTAGGCGAAAAGGTTCTAACTGGGTCAAGCTACGTAAACCAGGCCGAGCGAAGAGTACTTCTACCCAGAAACTATGAGCTGGATCCCCCTAGGCGAAAAGGTTCTAACTGGGTCAAGCTACGTAAACCAGGCCGAGCGAAGAGTACTTCTACCCAGAAACTATGAGCTGGATCCCCCTAGGCGAAAAGGTTCTAACTGGGTCAAGCTACGTAAACCAGGCCGAGCGAAGAGTACTTCTACCCAGAAACTATGAGCTGGATCCCCCTAGGCGAAAAGGTTCTAACTGGGTCAAGCTACGTAAACCAGGCCGAGCGAAGAGTACTTCTACCCGAAACTTTGAGTTGGATCCCCATAGGCGAAAAGGTTCTACCAGGGTTAAGCTACATAAAACATCCTGAGTGAAGAGTACTTCTACCCAGAAACTATGAGATGGATCCCCCTAGGCTCAAAAGTTCTACCTGGGTTAAGCTACGAAACATAGCCTGGGCGAAGAGTACTTCTACCCGAAATTATGAGCTGGATCCCCCTAGGCGAAAAGGTTCTACCTGGGTTAAGCTATGAAAAACAACCTGAGCGAAGAGTACTTCTACCCGGAACTATGAGCTTGATCCCTCTATGCTAAAAGGTACTACCTGGGTTAAGCTACGTAAAACAACCTGAGAGAAGAGTACTTCTACCCGGAAACTATGAGTTGGATTCCCCTATGCAAAAATATTCTACCTAGGTTAAGCTATGTAAAACAACCTGAGCAAAGATTACTTCTACCCAGAAACTATGAGATGGATCCATCTAGGCGAAAAGGTTCTAACTGGGTCAAGCTACGTAAAACAGCCTGAACAAAGAGTACTGCTATCCAGAACTAAGAGCTGGATCCCCCTAGGCAAAAAGGTTCTCCCTATGTTAAGCTACGTAAAATAACCTGAGCGAAGAGTACTTCTACCCGGAAACTATGAGCATGATCCCCTTAGGCGAAAAGGTTCTACCTTGGCTAAACTACAAAAACCAGCATGGGCGAAGGGTACATCTACCCGGAACTATGAGTTTAATCCCCCTAGGCGAAAAGGTTCTAACTGGGTCAAACTACATTAAATAGCCTGAGCGAAGAGTACATCTACCCGGAACTATGAGCTGGATCCCCCTAGGCGAAACGGTTCTACCGGGGTTAAGCTATGTAAAATAACTTTAGCGAAGAGTACTTCTACCCGGACACTATGAGCTGGATCCCCCTAGGTGAAAAGGTTCTACCTAGGTTAAGCTACATAACAATAGCGTGGGCGAAGAGTACTTCAACCCGGAACTATGAGCTGGATCCCTCTATGCTAAAAGGTTCTACCTGCGTTAAGCTACGTAAAACAACTTGAGCGAAGAGTACTTCTACCTGGTAACTATGAGCTGGATTATCTATGCAAAAAGGTTCTACCTAGGTTAAGCTACGTTAAGCAACCTGAGCGAAGAGTACTTCTACCCGGAAACTATGAGTTGGATCCCCCTAGGCGAAAGGGTTCTACCTGGGTTAAGCTAAGTAAAATAACCTGAGCGAAGAGTACTTCTACCCGGACACTATGAGCTGCATCTACTTTGGCGAAACGGTTCTACCTGGGTTAAGCTACGAAAACCAGCGTGGGCGAAGAGTACTGCTACCCAGAACTATGAGCTAAATCCCCCTAGGCGAAACGGTTCTACCTGGGTTAAGCTATGAAAAACAGCCTGGGCAAAGAGTACTTCTACCCGGAACTATGAGTTGGATCCCCTTAGGCTAAAAGGTTCTACATGGGTTAAGCTACGTAAAACCACTTAAGCGAATAGTACTTCTACCCAAAAACTATGAGTTGGATCCCCCTATGCGAAATGGTTCTACCTAGGTTAAGATACGAAAAACCAATCGAGGCGAAGAGTACTTCAACCCGGAAATATGAGCTGGATCCCTCTAGGCAAAAACCTTCTACCTAGGTCAAGCTACGTATAACATCCTAAGCGAAGAGTACTTCTACCCAGTAACTATGAGCTGGATCCCCCTAGGCGAAAAGGTTCTAACGGGGTCAAGCTACGTAAAACAACCTGAGCAAAGTGTACTTCTACCCGGAAACTATGAGTTGGATCCCCCTTGCCGAAAAAGTTCTACCTGGGTTAAGCTACGAAAAACAGCCTGGTCGAAGAGTTCTTCTACCCGGAATTATGAGCTGGATTCCCCCTAGGAGAAACGGTTATAACTGGGTCAAGCTACGTAAAACAACCCGAGAGAAGTACTTCTACCCGGAACTATGAGTTGGATCTCCCTAGGCGAAAAGGTTCTACCAGGGTTAAGCTACATAAAACATCCTGGGTGAAGAGTAGTTCTACCCAGAAACTATGAGCTGGATATCCCTAGGCAAAAAGGTTCTACCTGGGTTAAGCTACGTAAAACATCCTGAGTGAAGAGTACTATTACCTAGAAACTATGAGCTGGATCCCCCTAGGCGAAAAAGGTTCTACCTGGGTTAAGCTACGAAAAATAATCTGAGTGAAGAGTACTTCTACCCGGAACTATGAGTAAGATCCCTTTAAGCTAAAAGGTTCTACCTAGGTTAAACTACGTAACAAAACCTGAGCAAAGAGTACTTCTACCTAGAAACTATGAGCTGGATTCCTCTAGGCAAAACGGTTCTAAATGGGTCAAGCTACGTAAAATAGCCTAAGTGAAAAGTACTTCTTCCCAGAAACTAGGAGCTGGATCCCCCTAGGAGAAAAGGTTCTAACTGGGTCGAGCTACGTAAAACATTCCGAGCGAAGTACTTCTACCCGGATACTATGAGTTGGATCCCTTTAGGCGGAAAGGTTCAACCAAGGATAAGCTACAACAAACAGCATGGGCGAAGAGTACTTCTACCCGAAACTATGGGTTGAATCCCCCTAGGCGAAAAGGTTCTACCTAAGTAAAGCTATGAAAAACAGCTTGGGCGAAGAGCACTTTTACCTGGAACTATGAACTGGATCCCACTAGGCGATAAGGTTCTACCCAGGTAAAGCTACGTATAACAAATTGGGCGAAGAGTACTTCTTCCCAGAAACTACGAGTTGGATCCCCCTAGGCGAAAGGGTACTATCCATAAGTTAAGCTACACAAAAACAGTCTAGGCGAATAGTACTTTAACCCAGAAATATGAGTTGGATCCCTCTAGGCGAAAACTTTCTACCTGGGTCAAGCTACGTAAAACATCCTAAGCGAAGAGTACTTCTACCCGAAAACTAAGAGCTGGATCCACCTAGGCGAAAAGGTTCTAACTGGGTCAAGCTACATAAAACAGCCCGAGCGAAGAGTACTTCTACCCGGAACTATGAGTTGGATCCCACTAGGCGAGAAGGTTCTACGAGGGTTAAGCTACGTAAAACATCCTGAGCGAATAGTACTTCTACCCAGAAACTATGAGTTGGATCCCCCTAGGCGAAAAGGTTCTACCTGGGTTAAGCTACGAAAACTAGCCTGGGCGAAAAGAACTTCAACCCGAAATTATGAGCTGGATCCCCTTAGGCGAAAAGGTTCTACCTAGGTTAAGCTACTAAAAACAACCTGAGCGAAGAGTACTTCTACCCGGAACTATGAGCTGGATCCCTCTATGCTAACAGGATCTACCTGGGTTAAGCTACGTAAAACAACCTGAGCGAAGAGTACTTCTACCCAGAAACTATGAGCTGGATCCCCCTAGGCAAAAAGGTTCTAATTAGTCCAAGCTACGTAAAACATCCCGAGCGAAGAGTACTTCTACACGGAACTATGAGTTGGATCCCCCTAGGCGAAAAGGTTCTGCCTGGGTTAAGCTACGTAAAATAACCTTAGCGAAGAGTACTTCTACCCGGACACTATGAGCTGGATCCCCTTAGGCGAAAAGGTTCTACCTGGGTTAAGCTATGAAAAACAGCATGGGCAAAGAGTACTTCTACGCAGACACTATGAGCTGGATCCCCTTAGGCGAAAAGGTTCTACTTTGGTTAAGCTACGAAAAATAGCATGAGGAAAAGTACTCTTACCCGGAACTATGAGCTGAATCCCCCTGGACTAAAAGGTTCTACATGGGTTAAGCTACGTAAAACAACTTGGGCGAAGAGTACCTCTTCCCAGAAACTATGAGCTGGATCCCCCTAGGCGAAAACGTTCTACCTAGGGTAAGCTACGTAAAAACAATCTAGGCGAAGAGTACTTCTACCCGACAATATGAGCTGGATCCCTCTAATCGAAAAGGTTCTACCTGGGTCAAGCTACGTAAAACATCCTGAGCGAAGAGTACTTCTACACGAAAACTAAGAGCTGGATCCACCTAGGCGAAAAGGTTCTAACTGGGTCAAGCTACATAAAACAGCCCGAGCGAAGCGTACTTCTAACCGGAACTATGAGTTGGATCCCCCTAGGCGAAAAGGTTCTACCTGGGTTAAGCTACGAAAAACAACCTGAGTAAAGAGTACTTCTACCTAGATACTAAGAGTTGGCTCCCCCTAGGCGAAAAGGTTCTACCTGGGTTAAGCTACGAAAAACAACCTGAGTAAAGAGTACTTCTACCCGGAACTATGAGCAAGATCCCTCTATGCTAAAAGGTTCTACCTGGGTTAAGCTACGTAAACCAACCTGAGCGAAGAGTACTTCTACCCGAAAACTATGAGCGGGATCCCGCTATGCTAAAAGGTTCTACCTAGGTTACCCTACGTAAAACAACCTGAGCAAAGAGTACTTCTACCCAGAAACTGTGAGTTAGATCCCCCTAGGCAAAAAGGTTCTACCACGGTTAACCTATGAAAAACCACCTGAGCGAAGAGTACTTCTACATGGATATTTGAGTTGGATCCCCCTAGGCGAAAAGGTTCTACGTGGGTTAAGCTACGTAAAACCATCCTGGGCGAAGAGTACTTCTACCCTGAACTATAAGCTGGATCCCCTTATGCAAAAAGATTCTACCTAGGTTAAGCTACGTAAAACAACTTCAGCGAAGAGTACTTCTACCCGGAAACTATGAGCTGGATCCCCCTAGGCGAAAAGGTTCTACCTGGGTTAAGCAACTTAAAAACAATCTAGGCGAAGTGTACTTCTACGTGAAAATAGGAGTTGGATCCCTCTAAGCGAAAAGATTCTAACTGGGTCAAGCTACGTAAAACATCCTGAGCGAAGAGAACTTCTACCCGGAACTATGAGCTAGATCCCTCTAGGCAAATAGGTTCTACCGCGGTTAAGCTACGTAAAACAACCTGAGCAAAGTGTACTTCTACTCGGACACTATGAGCTGGATTCCCCTAGGCGAAAAGGTTCTACCTGGGTTAAGCTACAAACAACAGCATCGGCAAAGAGTACTTCTACTCGGAACTTTGAGCTGAATCCCCCTAGGCGAAAAGGTTCTACCTGGGTTAAGCTACGAAAAATAGCGTGGGCGAAGAGTACTTCTACCCGGAACTATGAGCTAGATCCCACTAGGCTAAAAGGTTCTACATAGGTTAAGCTATTTAAAACAACTTGGGCGAAGAGTACTTCTACCTAGATACTATGAGTTGGCTCCCCCTAGGCGAAAGGGTTCAACCTAGGTTAAGCAACGTAAAAACAATCTAGGCGAAGAGTACTTCTAACCGGAATTATGAACTGGATTCCTCCAGGCGAAAACATTCTACCTGGGTCAAGCTACGTAAAACATCCTAAGCGAAGAGTACTTCTACCCAGAAACTATGAGCGGGATCCCCCTAGGCGAAAAGGTTCTACCTGGGTTAAGATACTTAACACAACCTAAGCGAAGATTACTTCTACCCGGAAACTATGACCTGGATCCCCTAGGCGAAAAGGTTCTACCTGGGTTAAGCTACGTAAATCATCCTGAGTGAAGAGTACTTTTACCCAAAAACTATGAGCTAGATCCCCCTAGGTGAAAAGGTTCTACCTGGGTTACGCTATAAATAACAGCCTAGGGTAAGAGTACTTCTACCCGGAATTATGATTGGATCCCCGAGGCGAATATTTTCTACCTGGGTTATGCTACGAATAATAACCTGAGCGAAGAGTACTTCTGCCCGGAAGTATGAGCGAGATCCCTCTATGCTAACAGGTTCTACCTGTGTTAAGCTACGTAAAACAATATGAGCGAAGAGTACTTCTAACCGGAAACTATGTGCTGGATCCCCCTATGCAAAACGGTTCTACCTAGGCTAAGCTACGTAAAATAACCTGAGCGAAGAGTACTTCTACCCGGAAACTATGAGCTGGTTCCCCCTAGGCGAAAAGGTTCTATCTGGGTTAAGCTACGTAAAACATCCTAAGTGAAGAGTACTTCTACCCAGAAACTATGAGTTGGATCCCCCTAGGCGAACAGGTTATACCTGGGTTAAGCAATGAAAAATAGCCTGGTCGAAGAGTTCTTCTACCCGCAATGCTGAGCTAGATCCCCCTGGGCGAAAAGGTTCTACCTGGGTTAAGTTATGAAAAACAACCTGAGCGGAGAGTACTTCTACCCGGAACTATGAGCAGGATCCCTCTATGCTAAAAGATTCAACAAGGGTTAAGCTACGTAAAACAATATGAGCGAAGAGTACTTCTACCCGAAACTATGAGATGGATCCCCCGAGGCGAAAAGGTTCTGCCAGGGTTAAGCTACGTAAAACATCCTTAGTGAAGAGTACTCCATCCCAGAAACTATGAGCTGGATCCCCCTAGGCGAACAGTTGCTACCTGGGTTAAACTACGAAAAACAACCTGGTCGAAGAGTACTTCTACTCGGAACTATGAGCTGGATCCCCCTAGGCAAAAAGTTTCAACCGGGGTTAAGCTACGTAAAACAACCTGAGCGAAGAGTACTTCTACCCGGAATAATTAGCTGGATCCCTTTATGCTAAAAGGTTCTACCTGCGTTAACTACGTAAAACAATATAAGCGAAGATTACTTCTACCCAGAAACTATGTGCTGGATCCCCCTATGCAAAAAGGTTCTATCTAGGTTAAGCTACGTAAAACAACCGGAGCGAAGAGTTCTTCTACCCGGAAACTATGAGATGGATCCCCCTTGGCGAAAAGGTTCTACCTGGGTTAAGCTACGTACAACAACCTGAGCAAAGAGTACTTCTACTCGGAAACTATGACCTTGATCCCCCTAGGCGAAAAGGTTCTACCTGGGTGAAGCTACATAAAACATCCTGAGTGAAGAGTACTTCTACCCAGAAACTATGAGCTGGATCCCCCTAGGCGAAAAGGTTCTACCTGAGTTAAGCTATGAAAACCAGCCTGGGCGAAGAGTACTTCTACCCGGAATTATGAGCTGGATCCCCTAGGCGAATAGGTTCTACTTGGGTTAAGCTACGAAAAACAACCTGAGCGAAGAGTACTTCTACCCGGAACTATGAGCTGGATCCCCCTATGCTTAAAGGTTCTACCTGGGTTAAGCTACGTAAAACAACCTGAGCGTAGAGTACTTCTAACCGAAAACTATGAACGGGATCCCGCTATGCTAAAAGGTTCTACCTAGGTTAACTACAAATAAAGACCTGAGCGAAGAGTACTTCTACCTGGAACTATGAGCTGGAGCCCTTTATGCTTAAAGGTTCTACCTGGGATAACCTACGAAATACAGCCTGGGTGAAGAGTACTTCTACCCCGAATTATGAGCTAGATCCCCCTAGGCTAAAAGGTTCTACACGGGTTAAGCTACGTAAAACAACTGGGGCGAAGAGTACTTCTACCTAGATACTATGAGTTGGATCCCCCTAGGCGAAAGGGTTCTACCTAGGTTAAGCTACGTAAAAGCAATCTATGCGAAGAGTACTTCTATCCGGAATTATGAGCTGGATCTCTCTAGGCAAAAACGTTCTACCTGGGTCAAGCTGTGTAAAACATCCTGAGCGAAGAGTACTTCTACCAAGAAACTATGAGCTGGATCCCCCTAGGAAAAAACGTTCTACCGGGGTTAAGCTACGTAAAACAACCTGAGTGAAGAGTACTTCTACCCGAAAACTATGAGCTGGATCCCCCTAGGCGAAAAGGTTCTACCTGGGTTAAGCTATGAAAAATAGCCTGGACGAAGAGTACTTCTACCCAAAAACTATGAGCTGGATCCCTCTAGGCAAAAACGTTCTACCTGGGTCAAGCTACGTAAAACATCCTGAGCAAAGAATATTTATACCCAGAAACTATAAGCTGGATCCCCCTAGGCGAAAAGGTTCTACCTGGGTTAAACTACGTAAAACAACCTAAGCGAAGAGTACTTCTACCCGGAAACTATGACCTGGATCCCTCTAGGCGAAAAGTGGTTCTACCTGGGTTAAGCTACGTAAAACATCCTGAGTGAAGAGTACTTCTACCCAAAAACTATGCACTGCATCCCCCTAGGCGAAAAGGTTTTACCTGGGTTAAGTTAAGAAAAACAGCCTGGGCGTAGAGTACTTCTACCCGGAATTATGAGCTGGATCCCCTAGGCGAATAGGTTCTACCTAGGTTAAGCTACGAAAAACAACCTGGGGGAAAAGTACTTCTACCCGGAACTATGAGCTGGATCCCTCTATGCTAAAAGGTTCTACCTGCGTTAAGCTTCGTAAAACAATATGAGCGTAGAGTACTTCTACCCGGAAACTATGTGCTGGATCCCCCTATGCAAAAAGGTTCTACCTAGGTTAAGCTACGTAAAAAAACTGGAGCGAATAGTACTTCTACCCGGAAACTATGAGATGGATCCCCCTAGGCAAAAAATGTTTTACCTGGGTTAAGCTACGTACAACATCCTGAGTGAAGAGTACTTCTACCCAGAAACTATGAGCTAGATCCCCCTAGGCAAACAGGTTCTACCTGGGATAAGCTATGAATATCAGCCTGGTCGAAGAGTACTTCTACCCTAAACTATGCGTTGTATCCCCCTGGACGAAAAGGTTCTACCAGGGTTAAGCTACGTAAAACATCCTGAGGGAAGAGTACTTCTACCCAAAAACTATGAGCTGTATCCCTCTGGATGAAAAGGTTCTACCTGAGTTAAGCTATGAAAAACAGCCTGGGCGAAGAGTACTTCTACCCGGAATTATGAGCTGGATGCCCTAGGCGTATAGGTTCTACCTGGGTTAAGCTACGAAAAACAACCTGAGCGAAGAGTACTTCTACCCGGAAGTATGAGCTGGATCCCTCTATGCTAAAAGGTTCTACCTGCGTTAAGCTACGTAAAACAATATAAGCGAAGAGTACTTCAACCTGGAAACTATGTGCTGGATCCCCCTATGCAAAACGATTCTACCTAGGTTAAGCTATGTAAAACAACCTGAGCGAAGAGTACTTCTACCAGGAAACTATGAGTTGGATCCCCCAAGGCGAAAAGGTTCTACCTGGGTTAAGCTACGTAAAACATCCTGAGTGAAGATTACTTCTACCCAGAAACTATGAGCTGGATCCCCCTAGGCGAACAGGTTCTACCTGGGTTAAGCAATGAAAACCAGCTTGGTCGAAGAGTTCTTCTACCTGGAATTATGAGCTGGATCCCCCTAGGCGAAAAGGTTCTACCTGGGTTAAGTTACGAAAAACAACCTGAGCGGAGAGTACTTCTACCCGGAACTATGAGCAGGATCCCTCTATGCTAAAAGGTTCTACCTTGGTTAAGCTACGTAAAACAACCTGAGCAAAGAGTACTTCTGCCCAGAAACTGGAGCTAGATCCCCATAGGCGAAAAGGTTCTACCTGGGTTAAGCTATGAAAAACAACTTGAGCGAAGAGTACTTCTATCCAGATATTTGAGCTGGATCCCCCTAGGCAAAAATGTTCTACCTGGGTTAAGTTATGTAAAACCAGCCTGGGCAAAAAGTATTTCTACCCGGAACTATAAGCTAGATCCCCTTATGCAAAAAGGTTCTACCTAGGTTAAGCTACCGAAAATAACTTGAGCGAAGAGTACTTCTACCCAGAAACTATGAGTTGGATCCCCCTATGCGCAAAGGTGCTACCTGAGTTAAGCAACATACAAATAATCTAGGCGAAGAGTACTTGTACCTGAAAATATCAGCGGGATCCCTCTAATCGAAAAGGTTCTAACTGGGTTAAGCTACATAAAACATCCTGAGCGAAGAGAACTTCTACTCGGAACTATGAGTTGGATCCCCCTAGACGAAAAGGTTCTACCGGGGTTAAGCTACGTAAAACAACCTGAGCGAAGTGTACTTCTACCCGGATACTATGAGCTGGATCCCCCTAGGCGAAAAGGTTCTACCTGGGTTAAGCTACAAAAAATAGCATCGGCGAAGAGTACTTCTACCCGGAACTATGAGCTGAATCCCCCTAGGGGAAAAGGTTCTACCTGGGTTAAGCTCTGAAAAATAGCCTGGGCGAAGAGTACTTCTACCTGGAACTATGAGCTGGATCTCCCTAGGCTAAAAGATTCTACATGGGTTAAGCTAGGTAAAACAACTTGGGCGACGAGTACTTCTACCTAGATACTATGAGTTGGATCCCCCTAGGCGAAAGGGTTCTACCTAGGTTAAGCTACGTAAAAACAATCTAGGCGAAGAGTACTTCTAACCGGAATTATGAGCTGGATCCCTCTAGGAGAAAACGTTCTACCTGGGTCAAGCTACGTAAAACATCCTGAGCGAAGAGTACTTCTACCCGGAAACTATGACCTGGATCCCCCTAGGCGAAAAGGTTCTACCTGGGTTAAGCTATGTAAAACATCTTAAGTGAAGAGTACTTCTACCCAAAAACTATGAGCTGGATCCCTTAGGCAAAAACTTTCTACCCGGGTTAAGCAATGAAAAACAGCTTGGGCGAAGAGTACTTCTACCCGGAATCATGAGCTGGATCCCTTAGGCGAATAGGTTCTACCTCGGTTAAGCTATGAAAAACAACCTGAGCGAAGAGTACTTCTACCCAGAAGGATGAGCTGGATCCTTCTATGCTAAAAGGTTCTTCCTGAGTTAAGCTACGTAAAACAATATGAGCGAAGAGTGCTTCTACCCAAAAACTATGTGCTGGATCCCCCTATGCAAAAAGGTTCTACCTAGGTTAAGCTACGTAAAACAACCTGAGCGAAGAGTACTTCTACTTGAAAACTATGAGATGGATCCCCCTAGGCGAAAAGGTTCTACCTGGGTTAAGCTACATAAAACATCCTGAGTGAAGAGTACTTCTTCCAGAAACTATGAGTTAGATCCCCCTAGGCGAACAGGTTCTACCTGGGTTAAGCAATGAAAAATAGCCTGGTATAAGAGTAATTCTACCCGGCATTATGAGCGGGATCCCCCTAGGCGAAAAGATTCTACCTGGGTTAAGTTACGAAAAACAACCTGAGCGGAAAGTACTTCTACCCGGAACTATGAGCAGGATCCATCTATGCTAAAAGGTTCTACCGGGGTTAAGCTACGTAAAACAACCTGAGCAAAGACTACTTCTACTCGAAAACTATGAGCGGGATCCCGCTATGCTAAAAGATTCTACCTAGGTTAAGCTACGTAAAATAACCTGAGCGAAGAGTACTTCTACCCGGAAACTGTGAGCTAGATCCCCCTAGGCGAAAAGGTTCTACCTGGGTTAAGCTATGAAATACAACCTGAGCGAAGAGTACTTCTACCCGGATATATGAGCTGGATCCCCCTAGGCGAAAAGGTTCTACCTGGGTTAAGCTACGTAAAAATAGCCTGGGCGAAGAGTACTTTTACCCGGAACTATAAGCCGGATCCCCTTATACAAAAAGGTTCTACCTAGGTAAAGATACATAAAACAACTTGAGCGCAGTGTACTTCTACCCGGAAACTATGAGCTGGATCCCCCTAGGCGAAAAGGATCTACCTGGGTTAAGCAACGTAAAAATGATCTAGGAGAAGAGTACTTCTACCTGAAAATATGAGCTAGATCTCCCTAAGCGAAAAGGTTCTAACTGGGTCAAGCCACTTAAAACATCTTGAGCGAAGAGTACTTCTACCCGGAACTATGAGCTGGATCCCCTAGGCGAAAAGGTTCTACCGGGGTTAAGCTGCGTAAAACAACCTGAACGAAGAGTACTTCTACCCGGACACTATGAGCTGGATCCCCCTAGGCGAAAAGGTTCTACCTGGGCTAAGCTACAAAAAACAGCATGGGCGAAGAGCATTTCTACGCGGAACTATGAGCTGAATCCCCCTAGGGAAAAAGATTCTACCTGAGTTAAGCTACGAACAACAGCCTGGGCGAAGAGTACTTCTACTCGGAACTATGAGCAAGATCCCCCTAGGCTAAAAGGTTCTACATAGGTTAAGCTACATAAAATAACTTGGGCGAAGAGTACTTTTACCTAGATACTATGCGTTGGATCCCCCTAGGCGAAAGGGTTCAATCTAGGTTAAGCCACGTAAAAACCATTAAGGCGAAGAGTACATCTACCCAGAATTATGAGTCGTGTCCCTCTAGGCAAAAACGTTCTACCTGGGTCAAGCTACGTAAAACATCTTGAGCGAAGAGTACTTCTACCCAGAAACTATGAGCTGGATCCCCCCAGGCGAAAAGGTTCTACCTGGGTTAAGCTACGTAAAACTACCTGAGTGAAGAGTACTTCTACCCGGAAACTATGACCTAGATCCCCCTAGGCGAAAAGGTTCTACCTGGGTGAAGCTACGTAAAACATCCTGAGTGAAAAGTACTTCTACCCAAACACTATGAGCTGGATCCCCCTAGGCAAAAAGGTTCTACCTGGGTTAAGCTATGAAAAACAGCCTGCGTGAAGAGTACTTCTACCCGGAATTATGAGCTGGATCCCTCTATGCTAAAAGGTTCTACCTGCGTTAAGCTACGTAAATCAATATAAGCGAAGAGTACTTCTACCCGAAAACTATGTGCTTGATCCCCCTATCCAATAAGGTTCTACCTAGGTTAATCTACGTAAAACAACCGGAATGAAGAGTACTTCTACCCAGAAACTATGAGATGGATCCCCCAAGGCGAAAATGTTCTACCTGGGTTAAGCTACGTAAAGACAGCCTGGGCAAAGAGTACGTTCACCCGGAACTATAAGCTGGATCCCCTTATGAAAAAAGGTTCTACCTAGGTTAAGCTACATAAAACAACTTGAGCGAAGTGCACTTCTACCCGGAAACTATGAGCTGGATCCCCCTAGGCGAAAAGGTTCTACCTGGGTTAAGCAACATAAAAACAATCGAGGCGAAGAGTACTTCTACATGAAAATATGAGGTGGATCCCTCTAAGCGAAAAGGTTCTCACTAGGTCAAGCTACTTAAACCATCCTAAGCGAAAAGTACTTCTACCCGTAACTATGAGCTGGATCCCCCTAGGCAAAAAGATTCTACCGGGGTTAAGCTTCGTAAAACATCTTGAGTGAAGAGTACTTCTACCCTGAGCTGGATCCCCCTAGGCAAAAAGGTTCTACCTGGGTTAAGCTATGAAAACCAGCCTGGGCGAAGAGTACTTCTACCCGGAATTATGAGCTGGATCCCTCTATGCTAAAAGGTTCTACCTGCATTAAGCTACGTAAAACAATATGAGCGAAAAGTACTTCTACCCGGAAACTATGTGCTGGATCCCCCAATGTAAAAAGGTTCTACCTAGGTTAAGCTACATAAAACAACCTGAGCGAAGAGTACTTCTACCCGGATATATGTGCTAGATCCCCCTTGGCGAAAAGGTTCTACCTGGTTAAGCTACGTAAAAATAGCCTGGGCAAATAGTACTTTTACTCGGAACTATAAGCTGGATCTCCTTAGGCAAAAAGGTTCTACCTAGGTTAAGCTACATAAAACAACATGAGCGAAGTGTACTTCTACCCGAAAACTATGAGCTGGATCCCCCTAGGCGAAAAGGTTCTACCTGGGTTAAGCAACGTAAAAAAAGTCTAGGCGAAGAGTACTTCTACCAGAAAATATGTGCCGGATCCCTCAAAGCAAAAAGGTTCTAACTGGGTCAAGTTACTTAAAAGATCCTAAGCGAAGAGTACTTCTACCCAGAACTATGAGCTGGATCCCCCTAGGCGAAAAGGTTCTACCGGGGTTAAGCTACGTAAAACAACCTGAGCGAAGAGTACTTCTACCCGGACATTATGAGCTGGATCCCCCTAGGCGAAAAGGTTCTACCTGGGTTAAGCTACAAAAAACAGCATGGGCGAAGAGTACTTCTACCCGGAACTATGAGTTGAATCCCCCTAGGGGAAAAGGTTCTACCTGAGTTAAGCTACGAAAAGCATCCTAAGCGAAGAGTACTGCTACCCGTAACAATGAGCTGGATCCCCCTGGGCTAAAAGGTTCTACATGGGTTAAACTACGTAAAACAACTTGGGCGAAGAGTACTTCTACCTAGATACTATGAGTTGGATCCCCCTAGGCGAAAGGGTTCTACCTAGGTTAAGACACGTAAAAGCTATCTAGGCGAAGAGTACTTCTACCTAGATACTATGAGTTGGATCCCCCTAGGCGAAAGGGTTCTACCTAGGTTAAGACACGTAAAAGCTATCTAGGCGAAGAGTACTTCTACCCGAAATTATGAGCTGGATCCCTCTAGGCAAAAACGTTCTACCTGGGTCAAGCTACGTAGAACATCCTAAGCGAACAGTACTTCTACCCAGAAACTATGACCTGGATCCCCCTAGGCGAAAAAGTTTTACCTGGGTTAAGCTACGTAAAACAACCTGAGTGAAGAGTACTTCTCCCAAGAAACTATGACCTGGATCCCCCTAGGTGAAAACTTTCTACCTGGGTTAAGCTACGTAAATGATCCTGAGTGAAGAGTACTTCTACCCAGAAACTATGAGCTGGATCCCCCTAGGCGAACAGGTTCTACCTGGGATAACCTATGAAAAATAGCCTGGGCGAAGAGTACTTTTTCCCGGAACTATAAGTTGGATCCCCTTATGCAAAAAGGTTCTACCTAGGTTAAGCTACATAAAACAACTTGAGCGAAGTGTAGTTTTACCCGGAAACTATGAGCTGGATCCCCCTAGGGGAAACGGTTCTACCTGGGTTAAGCAACATAAAAACTATCTAGGCAAAGAGTACTTCTACCTGAAAATATAAGGTGGATCCCTCTAAGCGAAAACGTTCTAACTGGGTCAAGCTACTTAAAACATCCTGAGTGAAGAGTACTTCTACCCGGAACTATGAGCTGGATCCCCCTAGGCAAAAAGGTTCTATCGAGGTTAAGCTACGCAAAGCAACCGAAGCGAAGAGTACTTCTACCCGGACACTATGAGCTGGATCCCCCTAGGCGAAAAGGTTCTACCTGGGTTAAGCTACAAACAACAGCATGGGCGAAGAGTACTTCTACCCGGAACTATGAGTTGAATCCCCCAAGGGGAAAAGGTTCTACCTGGGTTAAGCTACAAAAAATAGCCTGGGCGAAGAGTACTTCTACCCGGAACTATGAGCTGGATCCCCCTTGGCTAAAAGGTTCTACATGGGTTAAGCTACATAAAAACAATCTAGGCGAAGAGTACTTCTACCTGCAAAATATGAGTTGGATCCCCCTAGGCGAAAGGGTTCTACCTAGGTTAAGCTACGTAAAAGCAATCTCAGCGAACAGTACTTCTACCCGGAATTATGAGCTGGATCCCTCTAGGCGAAAATGTTCTACCTGGGTCAATCTACGTAAAACATCCTGAGCGAAGAGTACTTCTACCCAGAAACTATGAGCTGGATCCCCCTAGGCGAAAAAGTTCTACCTGGGTTAAGCTACGAAAAACAACCTGAGTGAAGAGTACTACTCCCCAGAAACTATGACCTGGATCCCCCTAGGCGAAAAGGATCTACCTGGGTTAAGCTACGTAAAAGATCCTGAGTGAAGAGTACTTCTACCCAGAAACTATGAGCTGGATCCCCCTAGGCGAATAGGTTCTACCTGGGATAACCTACGAAAAATAGCATGGGCAAAGAGTACTTCTACCCGGAATTATGAGATGGATCCCTCTATGCTAAAAGGTTCTACCTGCGTTACGCTACGTAAAACAATATGAGCGAAGAGTACTTCTACCCGGAAACTATGTGCTGGATCCCCCTATGCAAAAAGGTTCTACCTAGGTTAAGCTACGTAAAACAACCTGAGCGAAGAGTACTTCTACCCGGATATATGCGCTGGATCCCCTTAAGCAAAAAGGTTCTACGTGTGTTAAGCTACATAAAAATATCCTGGACGAAGAGTACGTTTACTCGGAACTATAAGCTGGATCCCCTTATGCAAAAAGGTTCTACCTAGGTTAAGCTACATAAAATAACTTGAGCGAAGTGTACTTCTACCCGGAAACTATGAGCTGGATCCCCCTAGGGGAAAAGCTTCTACCTGGGTTAAGCAACGTAAAAACTATCTAGGCGAAGAGTACTTCTACCTGAAAATATGAGTTGGATCCCTCTAAGCGAAAAGGTTCTAACTTGGTCAAGCTACTTAAAACATCCTGAGCGAAGAGTACTTCTACCCGGAACTATGAGCTGGATCCCCCTAGGCGAAACGCTTCTATCGAGGTTAAGCTACGTAAAACAACCTGAGTGAAAAGTACTTCTACCCGGACACTATGAGCAGGATCCCCCAAGGCGAAAACGTTCTACCTGGGTTAAGCTACAAATAATAGCATGGCCGAAGAGTACTTCTACCCAGAACTATGAGTTGAATTCCCCTAGGGGAAAAGGTTCTACCTGGGTTAAGCTACGAAAAATAGCCTGGGCAAAGAGTACTTCTACCCGGAACTATGAGCTGGATCCCCCTAGGCTACAAGGTTCTACATGGGTTAAGCTACGTAAAAACAATCTAGGCGAAGAGTACTTCTACCTGAAAATATGAGTTGGATCCCCCTATGCGAAGGGGTTCTACCTAGGTTAAGCTACGTAAAAGCAATCTAGGCGAAGAGTACTTCTACCCGGAATTATGAGCTGGATCCCTCTAGGCAAAAACGTTCTACCTGGGTTAAGCTACGTAAAACATCCTGAGCGAAGAGTACTTCTACCCAGAAACTATGAGCTGGATCCACCTAGGCGAAAAAGTTCTACCTGGGTTAAGCTATGTAAAACAACCTGAGTGAAGAGTACTTCTCCCCAGAAACTATTACCTGGATCCCCCTAGGCCAAAAGGTTCTACCTGGGTTAAGCTACGTAAAAGGTCCTGAGTGAAGAGTACTTCTACCCAGAAACTATGAGTTGGATCCCCCTAGGCGAACAGGTTATACCTGGGATAACCTACGAAAACTAGCCTGCGCGAAGAGTACTTCTACCCGGAAACTATGTGTTGGATCCCCCTATGCAAAAAGGTTCTACCTAGGTTAAGCTACGTAAAACAACCTGAGCAAAGAGTACTTCTACCCGGATATATGAGCTGGATCCCCCTAGGCGAAAAGGTTCTACCTGGGTTAAGCTACGTAACAAAAGCCTGGGCGAAGAGTACTTTTACCCGGAACTACAAGCTGGATCCCCTTATGCAAAAAGGTTCTACCTAGGTTAAGCTACATAACATAACTTAAGCGAAGTGTACTTCTACCCGAAAACTATGAGCTGGATCCCCCTAAGGGAAACGGTTCTACCTGGTTTAAGCAACGTAAAACCTATCTAGGCGAAGAGTACTTCTACCTGAAAATATGAGCTGGATCCCTCTAAGCGAAAAGGTTCTAACCGGGTCAAGCTACATAAAACTTCCTGAGCGAAGAGTACTTCTACCCGGAACTATGAGTTGGATCCCCCTAGGCGAAAAGGTTCTATCGAGGTTAAGGTACGTAAAAAAACCTAAGCGAAGAGTAATTCTACCCGGACACTATGAGTTGGATCCCCTTAGGCGAAAAGGTTCTACCTGGGTTAAGCAACAAAAAACAGCATGGGCGAAGAGTACTTCTACCAGGAACTATGAGTTGAATCCCCCTAGGGGAAAAGGTTCTACCTGGGTTAAGCTACAAAAAACAGCCTGGGCGAAGAGTACTTCTACCCGGAACTATGAGCTGGATCCCGTTAGGCTAAAAGGTTCTACATGGGTTAAGCCACGTAAAAACAATCTAGGCGAAGAGTACTTCTACCTGAAAATTTGAGTTGGATCCCCCTAGGCGAAAGGGTTCTACCTAGGTTAAGCTACGTAAAAGCAATCTAGGCGAAGAGTACATCTACCCGGAATTATGAGCTGGATCCCTCTAGGTGAAAACGTTCTACCTGGGTCAAGCTATGTTTAACATCCTGAGCGAAGAGTACTTCTACCCAAAAACTAGGAGCTGGATCCCCCTAGGCGAAACAGTTCTACCTGGGTTAAGCTACGTAAAACAACCTGAGCGAAGAGTACTTCTACCCGGAAACTATGACCTGGATCCCCCCTAGGCGAAAAGGTTCTACCTAGGCTAAGCTACGACAAACAGCCTGGGCGAAGAGTACTTCTACCCGGAACTATGAGCTGGATCCCCCCCAGGCTAAAAAGTTCTACATGGGTTAAGCAACGTAAAACAACTTGGGCGAAGAGTACTTCTACCTAGATACTATGAGTTGGATCCCCCTAGGCGAAAGGGTTCTACCTAGGTTAAGCTACGTAAACACAATCTAGGCGAAGAGTACTTCTACTCAAAATTATGAGCTGGATCCCTCTAGGCAAAAACGTTCTACCTGGGTCAAGCTACATAAAACATCCTGAGCGAAGAGTACTTCTACCCAGAAACTATGAGCTGGATCCCCCTAGGCGAAAAGGTTCTACCTGGGTTAAGCTATGAAAAACAACCTGAGCGAAGAGTACTTCTACCCGGAACTATGAGCTGGATCCCTCTATGCTAAAAAGTTATACCTGCGTTAAGCTACGTAAAACAATATAAGCGAAGAGTACTTCTACCCGGAAACCCTGTGCTGGATCCTCCTATGCAAAAAGGTTCTACCTAGGTTAAGCTACATAAAACAACCGGAGCGAAGAGTACTTCTACCCGAAACTATGAGATGGATCCCCCGAGGCGAAAAGGTTCTACCAGGGTTAAGCTACGTAAAACATCCTTAGTGAAGAGTACTTCATCCCAGAAACTATGAGCTGGATCCCCCTAGGCAAACAGTTGCTACCTGGGTTAAACTACGAAAAACAGCCTGGTCGAAGAGTACTTCTACTCGGAACTATGAGCTGGATCACCCTAGGCGAAAAGGTTCAACCGGGGTTAAGCTACGTAAAACAACCTGAGCGAAGAGTACTTCTACCCGGAACAATTAGCTGGATCCCTTTATTCTAAAAGGTTCTACCTGCGTTAAGCTACGTAAAACAATATACGCGAAGAGTACTTCTACCCGGAAACTATGTGCTGGTTCGCCCTATGCAAAAAGGTTCTACCTAGGTTAAGCTACGTAAAACAACCGGATCAAAGAGGACTTCTACCTGGAAACTATGAGATGGATCCCCCTAGGCGAAAAGGTTCTACCTGGGTTAAGCTACATAAAACATCCTGAGTGAAGAGTACTTCTGCCCAGAAACTATGAGCTGGATCCCCCTAGGCGAACAGGTTCTACCTGGGTTAAGCTACAAAAAACAGCCTGGTCGAAGAGTACTTCTACCCGGAACTATGAGCTGCATCCCCCTAGGCGAAAAGGTTCTACCAGGGTTAAGGTACGTAAAACAACCTGAGCAAAGAGTACTTCTACCCGAAAACTATGAGATGGATCCCACTATGCCAAAAGGTTCTACCTAGGTTAAGCTACGTAAATTAACCTGAGCGAAGAGTACTACTACGCGAAATCTGCGAGTTAGATCCCCTAGGCGAAAAGGTTCTACCTAGGTTAAGCTATGAAATACAACCTGAGCGAAGAGTACTTCTACACGAAAACTAAGAGCTGGATCCCCCTAGGCCAAAAGGTTCTACCTAGGTTAAGCTACAAAAAATAGCATGGGCGAAGAGTACTTCTACCCGGAACTATGAGCTGAATCTCCTAGGCGAAAAGGTTCTACCTAGGTTAAGCTACAAAAGATAGCCTGGGCGAAGAGTACTTCTACCCGGAACTATAAGCTGGATCTCCCTAGGCTAAAAGGTTCTTCATGGGTTAAGCTACGTAAAACAACTTGGGCGATGAGTACTTCTATCCAAATACTATGAGTTGGATCCCCCTAGGCAAAAGGGTTCTGCCTAGGTTAAGCTACGTAAAAACAATCTAGGCGAAGAGTACTTCTACCCGGAATTATGAGCTAGATCCCTCTAGGTGAAAACGTTCTACTTGGGTCAAGCTACATAAAACATCCTGAGCGAAGAGTACTTCTACCCACAACTATGAGTTGGATCCCTTTATGCTAAAAGGTTCTACCTGGGTTAAGCTACGTCAACTAACCTGAGCGAAGAGTACTTCTACCCGGAAACTATGAGCTGGATCCCCCAATGCTAAAAGGTTCTACCTAGGTTAAGCTACGTAAAACAACTTGAGCGAAGAGTACTTCTACCCGGAAACTATGAGCTGGATCCCCCAATGCTAAAAGGTTCTACCTAGGTTAAGCTACGTAAAACAACTTGAGCGAAGAGTACTTCTACCCGGAAACTATGAGCTGGATCCCCCAATGCTAAAAGGTTCTACCTAGGTTAAGCTACGTAAAACAACTTGAGCGAAGAGTACTTCTACCCGGAAACTATGAGCTGGATCCCCCAATGCTAAAAGGTTCTACCTAGGTTAAGCTACGTAAAACAACTTGAGCGAAGAGTACTTCTACCCGGAAACTATGAGCTGGATCCCCCAATGCTAAAAGGTTCTACCTAGGTTAAGCTACGTAAAACAACTTGAGCGAAGAGTACTTCTACCCGGAAACTATGAGCTGGATCCCCCAATGCTAAAAGGTTCTACCTAGGTTAAGCTACGTAAAACAACTTGAGCGAAGAGTACTTCTACCCGGAAACTATGAGCTGGATCCCCCAATGCTAAAAGGTTCTACCTAGGTTAAGCTACGTAAAACAACTTGAGCGAAGAGTACTTCTACCCGGAAACTATGAGCTGGATCCCCCAATGCTAAAAGGTTCTACCTAGGTTAAGCTACGTAAAACAACTTGAGCGAAGAGTACTTCTACCCGGAAACTATGAGCTGGATCCCCCAATGCTAAAAGGTTCTACCTAGGTTAAGCTACGTAAAACAACTTGAGCGAAGAGTACTTCTACCCGGAAACTATGAGCTGGATCCCCCAATGCTAAAAGGTTCTACCTAGGTTAAGCTACGTAAAACAACTTGAGCGAAGAGTACTTCTACCCGGAAACTATGAGCTGGATCCCCCAATGCTAAAAGGTTCTACCTAGGTTAAGCTACGTAAAACAACTTGAGCGAAGAGTACTTCTACCCGGAAACTATGAGCTGGATCCCCCAATGCTAAAAGGTTCTACCTAGGTTAAGCTACGTAAAACAACTTGAGCGAAGAGTACTTCTACCCGGAAACTATGAGCTGGATCCCCCTAGGAGAAAAGGTTATGCCTGGGGTAAGCTATGAAAAATAGTCTGAGCAAAGAGTACTTCTACCCGAAAACTATGAGCTGGATCCCCCTAGGCGGAAATGTACTACCTGGGTTAAGCTACGTAAATCTACCTGAGCGAAAAGTACTTCTACTCAGAACTATGAGCTGGATCCCCCTAGGCAAAAAGGTTCTACCTGGGTTAAGCTACGAAAAACATCCTGGGCGAAAAGTACTTCAACCCGGAACTATGAGCTGGATCCCCCTAGGCCAAAAGATTCTACCTGGGGTAAGATACGTAAAACAACCTGAGCGAAGAGTACTTGTACCCGGAAACTATGAGCTAGAGCCCCCTAGGCGAAAAGGTTTTACCTGGGTTAAGCTACGAAAAACAGCATGGGCGAAGAGTATTTCTACCCGCAACTATGAGTTGAATCCCCCTAGGCGAAAAGGTTCTACCTGGGTTAAGCTACGTAAAATAACCTGGGCAAAGAGTACTTCTACCTAGAACTATGAGCTGGATCCCTCTAGGTTAAAATGTTCTACCTGGGTTAAGCTATGTAAAACAAACCTGGGCGAAGAGTACTTCTACCCAGAACTGTGAGTTGGATCCCCCTAGGCGAAAAGGTTCTACCTGGGTTAAGCTATGTAAAACATCCTGAGCAAAAAGTACATATACTCGGAACTATGAGTTGGATCCTCCTTGGCAAAAAGATTCTACCTGGATTAAGCTAAAAAAACTTAGCCTGGGCGAATACTACTTCTCTGCGGAAATATGAGCTAGATCCCCCTAGGTGAAAAAGGTTCTACCTGGGTTAAGCTACGTAAAACAACCTGGGCAAAGATTACTTCTACTCGGAACTGTGAGTTGGATCCCCCTAGACGAAAAGGTTATACCTGGGTTAAGCTACGTAAAACAACTTGAGCGAAGAGTACTTCTACCCGGAACTAAGAGCTGGATACCCCTAGGAGAAAAGGTTCTACCTGGGTTAAGCTACGAAAAACATCCTGAGCGAAGAGTACTTCTACTCGAAAACTATGAGCTGGATCCCCCTACGCGAAAAGGTTCTACTTGGGTTAAGCTACGAAAAATATCCTGAGCGAAGAGTACTTATACCCGGAACTACGATATGGATCCCCCTAGGCTAAAAGGTTCTACCTGGGGTAAGCTACGTAAAACAACCTGAGCGAAGAGTACTTTTACCCTGAAACTATAAACTGGATCCCCCTAGGCGAAAAGGTTTTACCTGGGTTAAGCTACGAAAAATAGTATGGGCGAAGAGTACTTCTACCCGCAACTATGAGTTGAATCCCCCTAGGTGAAAAGGTTCTACCTGGGTTAAGCTACGTAAAATAACCTAGGCGAAGAGTACTTCTACCCGAAACTATGAGCTGGATCCCTCTAGGCTAAAATGTTCTACATGGGTTAAGCTATGTAAAACAAGCCTGAGCGAAGAGTACTTCTACCCGGAACTATGAGCTGGATCCCCCTAGGAGAAAAGGTTCTACCTGGGTTAAGCTACGTAAAATAACCTAGGCGAAGAGTACTTCTACCCGAAACTATGAGCTGGATCCCTCTAGGCTAAAATGTTCTACATGGGTTAAGCTATGTAAAACAAGCCTGAGCGAAGAGTACTTCTACCCGGAACTATGAGCTGGATCCCCCTAGGAGAAAAGGTTCTACCTGGGTTAAGCTACGTAAAATAACCTAGGCGAAGAGTACTTCTACCCGAAACTATGAGCTGGATCCCTCTAGGCTAAAATGTTCTACATGGGTTAAGCTATGTAAAACAAGCCTGAGCGAAGAGTACTTCTACCCGGAACTATGAGCTGGATCCCCCTAGGAGAAAAGGTTCTACCTGGGTTAAGCTACGTAAAATAACCTAGGCGAAGAGTACTTCTACCCGAAACTATGAGCTGGATCCCTCTAGGCTAAAATGTTCTACATGGGTTAAGCTATGTAAAACAAGCCTGAGCGAAGAGTACTTCTACCCGGAACTATGAGCTGGATCCCCCTAGGAGAAAAGGTTCTACCTGGGTTAAGCTACGTAAAATAACCTAGGCGAAGAGTACTTCTACCCGAAACTATGAGCTGGATCCCTCTAGGCTAAAATGTTCTACATGGGTTAAGCTATGTAAAACAAGCCTGAGCGAAGAGTACTTCTACCCGGAACTATGAGCTGGATCCCCCTAGGAGAAAAGGTTCTACCTGGGTTAAGCTACGTAAAATAACCTAGGCGAAGAGTACTTCTACCCGAAACTATGAGCTGGATCCCTCTAGGCTAAAATGTTCTACATGGGTTAAGCTATGTAAAACAAGCCTGAGCGAAGAGTACTTCTACCCGGAACTATGAGCTGGATCCCCCTAGGAGAAAAGGTTCTACCTGGGTTAAGCTACGTAAAATAACCTAGGCGAAGAGTACTTCTACCCGAAACTATGAGCTGGATCCCTCTAGGCTAAAATGTTCTACATGGGTTAAGCTATGTAAAACAAGCCTGAGCGAAGAGTACTTCTACCCGGAACTATGAGCTGGATCCCCCTAGGAGAAAAGGTTCTACCTGGGTTAAGCTACGTAAAATAACCTAGGCGAAGAGTACTTCTACCCGAAACTATGAGCTGGATCCCTCTAGGCTAAAATGTTCTACATGGGTTAAGCTATGTAAAACAAGCCTGAGCGAAGAGTACTTCTACCCGGAACTATGAGCTGGATCCCCCTAGGAGAAAAGGTTCTACCTGGGTTAAGCTACGTAAAATAACCTAGGCGAAGAGTACTTCTACCCGAAACTATGAGCTGGATCCCTCTAGGCTAAAATGTTCTACATGGGTTAAGCTATGTAAAACAAGCCTGAGCGAAGAGTACTTCTACCCGGAACTATGAGCTGGATCCCCCTAGGAGAAAAGGTTCTACCTGGGTTAAGCTACGTAAAATAACCTAGGCGAAGAGTACTTCTACCCGAAACTATGAGCTGGATCCCTCTAGGCTAAAATGTTCTACATGGGTTAAGCTATGTAAAACAAGCCTGAGCGAAGAGTACTTCTACCCGGAACTATGAGCTGGATCCCCCTAGGAGAAAAGGTTCTACCTGGGTTAAGCTATGTAAAACATTCTGAGCAAAAAGTACATCTACTCGGAACTATGAGTTGGATCCCCTTTGGAAAAAAGATTCTACCTGGGTTAAGCTACGAAAAATAAGCATGGGTGAATACTACTTCTATGCGGAAATATGAGCTAGATCCCCCTAGGTGAAAAAGTTTCTACCTGGGTTAAGCTACGTAAAACAACCTGGGCGAAGATTACTTCTACTCGGAACTGTGAGTCGGATCCCCCTAGGCGAAAAGGTTATACCTGGGTTAAACTACGTAAACCAACCTGAGTAAAGAGTACTTCTACCCGGAACTATGAGCTGGATCCCCCTAAGAGAAAAGGTTCTACCTGGGTTAAGCTACAAAAAACATCCTGAGCAAAGAGTACTTCTACCCGGAAACTATGAGCTGGATCCCTCTAGGTGAAAAGGTTCTACTTGGGTTAAGCTACGTAAAACATCCTGAGCGAAGAGTACTTATACCCGACACCATGAGATGGATTCCCCTAGGCGAAAAAGTTCTACCTGGGTTATGCTACGTAAAACATCCTGTGCGAAGAGTACTTCTACTCGGAACTATGAGCTGGATCCCCCTATGCGAAAAGGTTCTACCTGGGTTAAGCTACCAAAATGATCTGTATGAAAAATAGTGATGGATGCTGAAAATCAGAGAAAATGGAAATTTTGCGGAAACTTACCTTTGGTGACATTCGTCCTTTAAGAATCGCCATTCTACACTGCTTTCTTCTTGCTTCAAAATAAAGAAAAATTGTGAGTTTTAAAATTGGTGGTCGGTGTGTCGCCTTGATGTCTTTGGCAGCTTGGCTTTGTGCCCATCTTTTTTTTATGATGATTTCAACCTGCCGCTACATGTTTCCTGAATACCACTTGCATTTCTGGCCCCAAAGAACCTTTGACTTTTCAAAATTGTACATGATGGTTGGTCGCGTGGGACTTAACCTTTTCAACTTTCTTTTGAATTTGTGGCAATTCACTTCCGACTTCTTTCTTCCCAAAACTTTCAATTTCAGAGCTTTGGGGAACCTTTGGATTTTCAAATTTTGCCAAAACGGTTAGCCACTAGAGATTTAACCTTTTAAACTTCATTTTGCCCTTGTAGGCACTCTCAATTCGATTTCCTCCTTTTGAGAGTTTTTTATTTCAAAGCATCAGCCACCATGGCCATGTTGGGATGACTTGATGCCCCTGCTGAGGATGGGCGCCTCTTGAATTAGCTTGTATCAAACAAAAGCCTTGTAAATCAGTCTTGCCATCCCTTCTTTGCCTTAGTTTTGGAACAGATTTAGACCGAAAGAGATTCAAAGAACAACAAATAATGGAATGGATAATGAATTTAGACAAGAGGTATCCTTTTTGGGGAAAGGAAAGAAGGACTTATCTGGAGTACATGCAGACTTAAATGAACATGGCATGCCTTTTGGACTGGATGCCTGATCTGTGTAAACCGTCTGACTCTCAAAAACTCATCACAGCTTTTGCCTCGAAATCGAGAAACCTTGCCCAGGTCTGTGTCGAGTGGCTGTGAGGATCCTCTTTTCGATCAGTGGCGCATTTTGCTGGTTTTCACTAATTGATATTCTCACCATCTCCTTATAGTGCTCCTTGAGAGTTTTCACTAAAAAGACTCTCTCATTTTAGTTTCTTTACTCACCAATGCCTTACGGTGCCCATGAGGGTTTTCACCAATAAGACTCTCTCATTTTATTTCTCTCATCTGGTTGTATTAGATCCAAGTAATTGTATCTTATAATTCTTGAATGTTCTCGTTGATTGATCGGAAGGACTTGAAAAGGATTTGGGTAAAAGCATTTGAATTGAATTACAACTTTGGAACCTTTCAGGCGAAACCATCGCCGAACCAATGTAACATCTGCCCTAGTTTCAATTATTTTGGGGGAATGTGGATTTTTATTTTGGTGTGACTGAACCCCAGAGAGAGACTACCTATGTATCCTTTTAGAATCAAGTCGAACGTAGTTCAATTCACTTTGTTTTGATTTTCTTTTGTTTTTTTTTCTTTTCTTTTTTTCATTTTCTTTTCTCTTTTTTTTTCATAAAACTTCCAGGATCCAAAGAGGGTAATCAAAGAAAATTAACTGGCTCAAGAGGGTTTGCAAAGGGTTGATAGTGTTTGGATAGAAAGAATGAAAGTCTTTGTCATCCCAATCAGAGAACATTAAAGATGTGTAAAAGGGTCAAACATAATACCTTTTGACCGTGTCTATATAGACAGTTGTGTCGAAGATATTTCCTTCAATATCTCCCAAATACAACGCTCACTTTTGGCAGTAATCTTGTTACAATGTATGGACCTTTCCAATTTGTATAGACAGTTGTCTCGGAGACATTTCCTTCGAACTTTCTGGGCCGCACCTTCTTGTTGTAGGTACGGGCCATTCTTTGTTGGTACAACTGCCCGTGGAAAACTGCGGCCATATGTTTTTAATCAATCATAGTCAATTCTTCCAAACCAGTTCTTGACCCAATATTTATCCTCAATCTCGGCTTCAACAATGATCCAAAGAGAGGGAATTGCAACTTCTTTCGATTTCATTTGGATCTTGGTTTAGGCCTAGTGTTCCAATTCTTTGCTTATTTTCTCACAAGCATTATTTTCAACACATTCTACTTCTTGATTCATTATTTCGAGGTCTGACAACGTTTTAGGATCTGGGCATAAAGTCTGCAAGCATGTCATGTTATTAAAATCTGCATTAAGAAAACTAAAAAGAGAATAAGAAAGGTGACAAGATTAAGTAAAGAGACATTCTTAGACAATGAATTATTAATTGATTATTGTTTTTTTTTAATTTTATTTTTTTCCTCTTTGAATTTTAAAGATAGAAGGGTTTTCATCGTAAAGTAAGACAATAATATAAAACATCCGGATTACACCCTGAAATAATATGGATGCAGAAAGGATAGCAAGACTGGCTACCGAGTCTCCCATCTGATGAGGGACTTTCAGGTTTGGCGATCGTTTTTTGGCTTTTCTTGTGCCTTGGCAATGGCTGCAATGACCTTCCATGCCAGATCTAATTCCTCATCTTCACAAATCATTCCGACTATTGGCCCTGTGTTGTGAGCAGGCAAGAGATTGTTTGTCACAGCATGAGCCTCCTAGTCCTGAAGAAATATTGCCTTGACTTTGATGAGGTCTTCCACTACTCTTTTGAGAGTCCAAAAATCTTCAGTATCATGTCCCACCACTCCAGAGTGGTATTCACATCTAGCACTATCTCGGTGCGAGGGGGACTCTGGGTTTGGCCGGTTCGAGGCCACTGGCTGCAGCAAACCTAGCCTGACTAGCTTTTGGAACAAGCTAGAGTATGATTCACCAATATGGGTGAACTGATTCCTTCTGAGCGGCTCTCTTGGGCAAGGATTGTATCGGGGAATATTAGGTTGGGGATTATATGGAGCTTGGTAGGGACGAGCATTTCTAGGAGGTGGAGCTCGGTTTTGTGTATACCGTTATGGCCGTGTGTAAGGTTGCACGTTCATCACCGCATATGGAGGCGGTGCTACGGCATAAGTAACATCTTGATGAGGATAATAGTGTTGTGGGACCTTAGGAAGCATATATGATTAGTTGAATGACCTGCGAGCCCACTCAAGCCCGAAGCCATCATGGCTCCCTTTTCTCTCCAATTTCTATTCATCAAACCCTCCGAACCATTTTGAACGGCTTGTGATGTGGCCTTAAAGGTAGCATTACTAAAGATTCGGCCCGTTTTCAACCCATTTTCTACCATCTCCCCAATTTTGATACCCTCGACGAACGACTTACCCATAGCGGACATAATGTTCTGGAAGAAGTCCGCCTCTTGGGCCTGTTGGAAGACCGTAACCATTTCTGCTTCGTCCATTTGAGGTTTTTCCCCGTCGGCTTGTTCGTGCCATTTGACAACATATTCACGAAAACTTTCCGCCGTTGTTTTGTCAAACTAGACATAGAGTTCTCTTTTTGGATTTGTTCACTTTTGCTTTCTTTCTTTTTTTTCTTTTTTGTTTTGTTTTCTTTGTTATTTTTGTCACTCTTTTCTTTACTTTTCTTTCTTCTCTTTTTTTTCACTCAATTTATTTGATGCAATGATCGAATCCGATGGGGATTGCCTACGTATCATGACGCCGCATGAATCAGATCTTGCGTAGTTCGGGAGATTAGAAATAAAATAGATAAACTAACTTCTTCTTTTTTCATATACAATTAATCCGACAAAATCTCCTAGCAAAAAAAATAATTTCAATTTTTTTTCAATTTTTTTTTTTGGAATTGGTGAAAGAAAGACTTCTAAAGAAGAAAGAAATATTTTTGAATTTTGAATTATTTTTTTTTGTAAATTTCAAAAGAAAGAAAATATTGTTTTGGGTTTTGATTTGATTTTCTTTTTAAATGAGAATCAGACCCGCATAGTTCGGTAAAATCAGGATTAAAGTAAAATAAACTAACTCTTTTATTTTACTCATATACAAATAATCCCATAAAAGCTGTTAACAAGGAAAATATTTCGGATTTGTTTTTTGGAATTTTATTTTTTTGTTGAAAGAAAACTTTTAAAGAAAGATAAATTTTTTTTTGCTTTTTTTTTTGGAATCTTCGAAAGCAATACTTTTTTAAAAACAGAAAGAAAATATTTTGGATTTTTTTTTTTTGGTAAATTTAAAAAGATAAAAAATAGTTTTTTGGATTTTGATTTTGATTTTTTGAATTTTGAGAGAAATACTTTTTTTTTAAAAGGGAGAAAATATTTTTGGAATTTTGGATTTGCATCTCAAAGAAAGTCTTCTACAGAATGAAATAAAGAAAAAATATTTTTTTGGATTTTTGAAAATTGGGGTCAAAACCTATGACGTTTGCCTACGTATCTCACATCCGGTGTGAATCAGACCAGCGTAGTTCGGTCAGTTTTGACACAACAAAAAAACATATGACTTTTGAAAACATTGGCTTATTTTGAAATGACTTTTCTTTCTCTTTTGTTTTTCAAAATTGTGGCACAGTTTCGGGGTTTTCAAATACCTGAATTTTTCAGAAACCAGGTAAATTTTCTGTCCTACCTCTCTCTTGATTTGTTTTTTAATTTCCTTTCCCTATTCTAGAAGTTTGTCATCATGCAAGCTGAAGAAAACATATGCATAAGAAACACATAAAAATGCATCAGGATAGTCTTTCATATTGGGTACACCTGCCCTAGACGGACCCAACCCCTGTGTTAAGTCCCCAAAGTCAAATGCACGTGATGAAAACAAACATTCCTACTAGGGATCTGGCATGAGGCTATGTTATTCCAGATTTGAATCCTGCTGGAAAAGGTATCTAGACTGGCTTACTCGAGCGGACAACTCGAGCCTAGGAGGGTCAGCGTACCGATAGGATTGTTTTCCGGCTTAGCTGGTGGTGCTCCCCACCTAAAACATGTGTGACTACAATCCTTCACCGAGTAGCAAGCACCTCGGCTATCTCAAGGAAAGTAGGCTATGTCAAGCAAATGCCCAATATAATTTCAAGAAGACTCAGAGGGGTGCGAGAGAAGACAGTTTATATGTACAGTTCAACA
>AWOL01S0187643.1:0-10276 GCA_000715115.1 Nicotiana otophora | reverse complement strand
AGCTCTTATTGAATTCTTGATTGTTCCCCCTTGTATTATTATTCATTCTATTGAGATGGTGTTGAGTTTTACATACTAGTACTATTCGATAGTATTAACATCCCTTTTGTCGGGGGCGCTGCATCTTTAAATGGATGCAGGTGGTTCCATAGCAGGCAGTGTTAATCAGTGATAGTTGTACATCCTCTTCCCAACAGACTTGGTGAGCCTCACTTCATCCCGGGGTCATGTATTGTATCTTTCGTTCATATTATTATCACATTTTGAGGTATAGCCCGGACCTTGTTGTCGGCATTATCATAACATTCTTTTGTATCTTTTAGAGGCTCCGTAGACACCATGGGGGTTGTACATGGGTGCTAGAAAAGTCAAACAGATTATGTTGTGTTTTGATCTCTTGCTCCACTCGAATCATAAGAATGTGTGTATCTTGAAACTTAAAAGTGATGTAACTAATGAGACGATCTAATATTGTATATATGATCTTCCTACTGTCTAATTAATGAAATCATGTCTTCTCTTGATCATAGGTGAGTTGGGTATAAAGTATCTAACAGGCTTACTTGATCGGGTTCACTCGGTTGAGCACCGGTCGCGCTCCCCGAGTTTGGGGCGTGACAAGAACAATACAATAATTGAAATAAAGAGAGAGTCAAGGTCAGCGGATGCCAGACAGCTACCTTGATAGTCTCCAACTGATAACACTCTGAGATCTGGCAGTCGCCGTGTCCGGAAGAACCTGGCTCTACACACGAGGTGCAGGGCGTAGTATGAGTACAACTAACTCAATAAGTAACAAGACTAACCTTTGGGATGACAGTAATGACGAGCTCAGTAGGTACAATTCTATATAGAAATGCAGGCATGCTTTCAAGTTCAACAGTTAAACTTAGTACAAGTAAAATAGATCAATTCTGAATGATATGAGTAATATGACATCTCTATGTCTCCATGCCAATGTACGTGCTATAAGTGATGCACCTCAGTGGAAAACCCCGTGTACTCACGATCACAAATTACTCAGTCACTCAGTACTGTATATGGCCAATCCAACCCAGGGAAGATCCATCCCATATATATATATATATATATATATCAACTGACAGTCAGTCACTCAGTACTGTATAAGGCCAATCCAGCCTAGGAATCCCCAAATATAAATGACTCGGACAAGATCCATGTCCAAGGAAATTCATCACAATTATAAATAAATAAGGCAAGTCCATGCTCTCGAAAGTCCATCACGAATATAAATCATCTGCGCTCACTGTGGGGGATGCAGACTCCTGAGGGGCTCCTTCAGCCCAAGCGCTATATAAAGCCGATATAGCCTACTGCGGCATGCAGTCCGATCCCATAATAATAAAGCCTATATGGTCTGTTGCGGCGTCCAGCCCCGATCCATATAATAATAATAATATATATATATAAAGCCAATATGGCCTGCTGTGGCACACATCGCGATCCTATAAATATCCTCACAATGGATGGACATGACTGAGTATGAAATGTACATTTTAAAACGATTAATTCAACGGCAACACGACCCTATGGGTTCCAAAATATCGGCACGTAGCATAAACATGATCTTTAATACGAGTCTCAGCTCAATTGCTCTAACACGTGGAGAATATGTGGATAATAACATGATTCTTTAATTTTACAACTCCACAGAATTTATTTAAGTCACAATTTCTATGGTGCACGCCCACACGCCCGTCACCTAGCATGTGCGTCACCTCCAAACAATTAATATAACACAAAATTCGGGGATTCATACCCTGAGAACCAAGTTTAGAAATATTACTTACCTCAAACCGTGTAATTCTTTACTCCGCTATGCCTTTGCCTCGCGAATTGGCCTTTGAAAGCCTCGTATCTGGTCACAATTAAATTTATTCGGTCAATACAAATTATTAGAGTTAATTCCATATGAAAATACTAATTTTCCAACAAAATCTGAAATTTAACTCAAAAATTGGGCCCATGTCTTGGAACTCGACAAAAGTTATAAAATATGAATGCCTATTCAATCATGAGTCCAACCATAAAATTTTAGCAAATTCCGACATCAACTCGACCCTCAAATCTTCAAATTAAACCAACAGGATTTTCACAATTTTCTAACTTAAATCACCAATTAAAGGCTAAAAACAACCATAGATTCAGGTAATTTGACCAAACTTGAGTTAATAACACTTACCCCATTGTTTTTGATGAAAATCTCCTGAAAATTGCCTCTTCCTGAGCTCCAAATCGTCAAAAATGGAAAATGGGACAAACTCCCATTTTTAGAACTTAAACATTCTGTCGAGGCATTCCTTCTTTGCGAACGCGGCCCTTGCCTCGTGTTCGCGAAGCACAAAAATGTGCTGCCAAAATTTCCTCCTTCGCGTTCGCGACCTCCTCGTAGTATTCGCGAGCCGCAAGCCACTAGCCGCGTTCGCGAAGGCTTAACACCAGGCAGACCCCCGACTCTCCTTCCCCTTCGCGTTCGCGTCAGCCCACTCACGTTCGTTTGGGACTCCCCAGCCTCTGCTCCGTGTTCGCGTCTTCTTCATTGCGTTCGCGATGGGCAAATCCCAGTACTCCAAAAGTCCTTCTTCGCGAAAGCGTGAGACCCTTTGCGTTCGCGAAGAACAACACCAGACACGAGCTCCAGCAGTTGCAAAACAAAGAAAATGGTGTGAATCACACCTGAGGCCCCCGGGACCCCGTCCAATCATACTAACAAGTCCCAATACATAACACGAACCTGCTCAAGACTTCAAATCACATCAAACAACGCTAAAACCACAAATCATACCCCAATTCAAGCTTAATGAAACTAAAACATTTCAACTTCTACATTCGATATCAAATTCTATCAAATCAAGTCCGATTGACCTTTAATTTTGCACATAAGTCATAAATGACATAACTGACATGTTCCAATTTCTAGAATCAGATTCCGACCCCGATATCAAAAAGTCAACTCCCCGGTCAAACTTCCAAACTTAAATTTCTATTTTAGTCATTTCAAGCCTAATTTAACTACGGACTTTCAAATAATTTTTCGGACATGCTCCTAAGTCCAAAATCACCATACGGAGCTATTGGAATCATCAAAATTCTATTACGGGATCGTTTACACATAAGTAAACATCCGATCAACCTTTTCACCTTAAGTTTTTATCTTGGAGACTAAGTGTCTCAATTCATTTCAAAACCTCATCGGACCCGTACCAATTACCCCAGCAAGTCATATAACAACTGTAAAACATAAATTGAGCAGTAAATGAGAGAACAGNACCCCGACTCCTTGTTGGATATTACTATTGCAATCGACTGTTTCATAATATTGAATTGAGGTGTAAAACATAAATTGAGCAGTAAATGAGAGAACATGGTTAATACTCAAAACAACCGACCGGATCGTTACAGCCTCAGTCCTTGCTGACTCTTCGACCACGACCTTCATTGTTCCATAAACTATTTCGACACGTGGTGACCTGAGAATATTTCGCTAGTGCCATCCTGCCTTAAGTATTCTTAGAGATAGATTTTGACCTACAGAAAAACAATTGAATAAATGGCAAAATACATAGTTATGGTAACAAGTAACAAATTCCAAGTTAAGTACATAGATTATTACTTAAGCTTGTCGATTTTAAACAATTTTAGGAAATAATTAGATAGCCGTAAAATACGTATTTAATACATGAAAAAATCTAGGGTTAAAGATATATATGAGTTTAACCAGATGTTATTAGAGGTGACAAGTGACAACAGTGACTTATCAATGACGTGAAAGAGAAAACCATCTTTTAATGTTGAATCTTCGGTGTATATATAACAGAAACCACTTTTATGCCCAAAAGTTTTTTAAGCACTACTTGATGGGAATACTCCAAGGAAATAAAACATAAAAGACATAAACTTACGTATAACGCATATTTTAAAGCGAGCATGTTTACATACACTATATATTTTACAATAAGTAAATTGAAGTGCAATATATGCACTTATACACTAATTATATGTCATTAAACTTTATTTTAAGAATGGCGTTTAGTTTTAGCTTGATATAAATACTTTCTTGCTCATGATAACAATAAGGTCAAATATATAGATGGCCCTTAAAGTTGGCTTTTAAATTTCTTTTTCGCACTTTGACTGTAACTATTATTAAACACTTAATCTCAACATAAGCGGTGCCTAAGAGACGTAAAATTAAAAGCGGACAATTAAAAATGAACGAATGAGTATTTTATAGGAAACAGACTAGGTGTAAAGAAATTTGGAGCTAACTTTAACGAAAGTAACAAAGTTAACAAAATGAACAAGTTAAAAAAATCTATATCTATATCTATATATAATTAAAATGAGAGGAAAAGACCCTCTCCTTAAGTCAACTATCATCATCCTTCTATGCCACTTGACAATTTAAGACATTGCTCCCACTAATTAGGAACTAAAAGTTTATTTGGGAGAAAAATAGCCTACAAAAAGCGGTAAAAATTTCACAATTGAAACCCACTATATTATTTAAAAACCTTTTAGCTTTCACTTGGCCTAAATTATCTCTGCAAAATAACAGGGTGTCCTTAACTATCTAAACTACGATTGAAACTCACAATTGAAACCCACTACTCGATAACAACTGCTCAAATTGCAAACTTATATTTTATGCCAGTAACTTACACGGTACTTCAATTCTAATCTTCCTACTGCTATCAAGAATTCAAGAAAAGGTACGGCTTATGCAAAGAATGACTACTAACAGTGATTTCATCAAGGATATAACAATTTCAAAAATGCAATGGAAGTTGAAAGTTCGAGTTGTCCGTCTGTGGGAAGTACCAGATCGTTATAATTCAGATACTACATTTTCGATTGAATTGATTCTACAAGATGAAAAGGTCTTTAAAATATGTTATTTTCTTACTAATCTTTTTGCTCTCTCTTTCTTAAGTTGCAAATTTCAATTTGTTGCTTTGTGTGTTTGAGTTATTAATTCGTTCAAGTCTACTGGATAAAGTAGCATATGAATGTATGTAGAATATGGAGATACAAATAGAACGTAAGGAGTGTAAAATTACTTATCCCACTAGTTTATGTTTGACCCTATTCTATTGCCCACAAGAAAATGTCTTTTGAAACCGATGAGGCCCTGCCAAAGGAGTGTAAGTACAATATGTTATTTGTGAATTTGCAGAATTACTGAAAGATTAATAATTAACGCAAAAAAAAAAAGATTACATGGTTAACGCCATACACCAGAACAATTAGATATACACACATGGGACTTCCTTGAGAGAGATAACTATATAAAGGTCAAGTATTGAATCAGGTTTCTGTCCAGCTCAGTCTTTGCATTGAAGTTTAGTTCTGGCGCAAACCACTACTCTTACATAGATAGTCAGCTTCTTTGGCCTGGGCAAGCTATTACAGACATTTTCTTAAGATTTCTCCTGAATGGTCTACCATAAGTCTTGGCATATCTATTACTAACGATAATAGATTATGTTTAAAGCTACTTTAGACAAAATTACAAGGCATGAATTACAGCGTATATTGTGAATTTCTACAGCAAGTTATTTTATACATAGTTTGAAAATTGAAGAAAAAACTTTCTAATATAGTAATATAAATTAAATATCTAAAAAACTTGCTCTGTTTATGTGACTTACTAATTCATTCAATTCAAGTCTACTGTTGAAAAGTAAAATTTTGGAGTTCTTCCTGTGTTTGTTTGACTTACTATTTCATTAAACTCTATTATTGATAAGTTGTAATACTATAATTCAAGTTTTCAAGTATAGTAATATAAATTAGTATTAGTTACTCTGGATTTTTTGTGTTGCTAATTCATTAGACCTTCTCTGTTTTTTATGTGATTAAGTTGCAAAGATTTGTATGAGTTAATCTGCAATTATTGTATTACTAATTCCTTCAAACACTTTATTTTATTTAATGTAATTCTTTGTAGGGCGATCGGATACATGCTTTTATTGGAAAGTCAGTTTTGCATCTTTTCAAAACACAAATTAGAGCTTGGATTATATCTTATGGCGAACTTTATCGTTCGTCAAAATAAGGAAAGGTACAACACCACAAAACATAGGTTGAGGCTGATATTTACTCAACGGATAACAGTGACCGAAACAACTGATCCACTTTTCCCTATGAATATCTTTGATCTACGACCATATGATCAATTGATAATAAGGTTGATGTGAACGAGACTGAATTATTTAGTAAAAATGAGTTTTACCTTAAATTTCTAATTATGAACTTTTCTGCTATTTCTTTTAACAACTTCTTTTTTTTTTAGATGTGATCGGAGAAATTGTCAGTTTTAGTGAGGTAAAACGCACAAACAGGGTGGAATTTCTAGGAAGTTTATGGATATCCAACTAGAAGATGATGAGTAAGAATAAACAATCATCTACTGATTAAGGATGGATTTGATGATTACATATGCTTAAAATTATATATCTATTTCTATTTGGTAGGAGGAAGAAGTTGTCTGCAACATTCTGGGGCGAATTTATTGATGAAATTGTATCTCACCTGCTAAGTTCTAACAACCAGCCTGTTATTGTTGTTATGCAACTCATAAAAGCCCATAAATTTCAAGGTAAAATGCAATTATTCAATTTGACATTATTTTGTGAAAGTTATTTATTACATCTTAAACGTATGTTGTTTTGCAGATTCATATTCTGTGCGCAATATTTGGAATGTATCAAAGCTGTGGATTAATCTAAATTTTTTTCAATTTGACGAGTTTAAAACACGGTTCAATATATATATTTTTTATTGCATCTATCCTCAAATATATTTTTCAAGTATACGTTTAACTGTTTTACTAATTCATAAATATAAATTACTTTCTGTTCGGGATAATTACACTGAGAAGCAAACTCAAACCATCTCTCAACAAAGTTACTCTGTCTCGGATGAGTTAGAGAAGGGCATTGTTCAAGTTAAAATAATTAGCCAATTAGTGGAGTCCATGCAAGTGAGTAAACTATCTTGTGTAGTATTAATTCAATCGGTCTTTAATGTTAATAGTTGTTCTATGCACAACTTTTACAATGTATCGTGTAAGTCGTTGTGTAATAAAATTGAATAAAGAAGCTATAAACATTACGGTGTAATGTTAATCTTCTTCCTTTGATATTCTGAAAGACCATCTTTTACGATGAATAATACAGTCGTCACCAGGAAAGTTCTCCTTTAAAAGTGATTTTGCAGCTTATTGGTGTTTCACATGTGTGATTATTAAGTTGATAAAAACTATCACAAAGACTCTTATATGTATGTAACACAGTTTTATTTTTTAATTTTCTGCTGTTCAGTCATATTCTATAGGGGGTAGCTTCACCATGTAAACTGCGCGACATAGATAGGTGTAAGCTTAAATAAATAGTGATGCAATTTTCGGTGATATAAAAGTGCCTTACATACGCTATTGGGGTCTCAAGTTTACTGTTTGTTCGCCTATTTTATGGTTTTAAAAGTGGTTCAACATTTAGCATATGATAAGTTTTTCAATTACATTGACTCAATTTGCATATAAATCTTTGGTTTGACTAATATAATTTGGTATTAATAATGGATGGAGAAGATGACAGCTTTGTTTAGCAAGTGAAATCCTTGGGGGATAATGCCTTTTTTATGATTAGCAAAATGCACAAAAGGAAAATATAAGAAAAACTCCAATCATATCAATATTCTACTGCACACTTAACCCTTTTTTACATAAGTTCCTCTTGATTTTGAGCCAATTAGTAATTTAGTAATAGAAACACTATCTTTAAACACCAAATCTTATAGTCATGCAAATTAATCTATCTTTAATCTATGTAATAAGGAAGCTATATGTAACTGTCAGGATCCCAATTCACCCTCGTAGGATGTTGTGATGGCACCTAGTCTCTAAGACTAGGTAAGCCTAACAAATTGCGGAATAACATAATAAGAGTCTGACACTCAAACCTCAAAAGCTATAATAAATGAAAACTGCAAGTCAAAGAACTAAAATCTCTCAAAACTCGGTAGAAACAAGTCACAAGCTTCTAAGAGAAATACTAACGTCCCTATACATCAGAGTCTACTAAAATAAGGAAAATAACATGATAAGGTTAGAGGGAGACTCTGAGGTCTGCGGATGCTGGCAGATGTACCTTGAAGTCTCCCCACACAGGTAGCTCACTGATATCTGGGCTGGTAAGAAGTGCCTGGATCTGCACAAAATAATGTGCAGAAGCATAGTATGAGTACACCACAATGATACCCAGTAAGTGCCAAGCCTAACTTCGGTAGAGTAGTGATGAGATCAGGTCAGGCCCTACTGAAAATAATAAAAACAATTAAGACAGGGGATATAACAATATAATGAAATAACTGAGGAGTGAACAACACAGCAAATAGAGGTAAACAACAGGGGCGCTCCCGAGATACCGTCTCGTAGTCCCAAAAGTAAATGCTCAACAGGGAATCTCCCGAGATACCGTCTCGTAGTCCCAAAAGTAAATATGTAAGGGGATCTCCCGAGGTACCGCCTCGTAGTCCCAAAGTAAATATGCAGTACAGGGGGATCTCCCAAGGAACCGCCTCGTAGTCCCAAAATAAATATGTAGTACAAGGGGATCTCTCGAGGAAATGCCTCATAGTCCCAAAATAAATATGCAATAGGTAATCGGAGGAACAACAAATTTTCAACCATAAATCTTACAGTTAAAGATTTAAATCAAATCGAGGAAAAACAGGTAATTCAGCTAAGCATGTTGCACATATTGCAAGTAAGAGTTAAGGCACGTAGACATATGATACTAGGCTACTCATGAACACTACATATACTAAGAAAACGTAGTTAAAGAATTTAAAAGAAGATTACTCAGCAAGAACCAATATTTCCAAATTTAGCCCGTGTACGCGCTCGTCATCTCGCGTACACGGCGCTCACATATCACAAAATGTTACAACAATATCAAATCCTAGGGAAATTTTCCCCACAGAGAGTTAGACAAGACACTTACCTCGAATTTCGCTCAATCAGTCAAGTAGTATGCCTTTCCCTCGATTTTCTGATTTCGATCGGCTCGAATCTAGTCATAATTAATTCCGTTCAGTCAATACAAATCATAGGAATTAATTTCATATAAAAATACAGTTTTTTCAACAAAAACCTAAAATTTAACTCAAAATTGCATGTGGGGTCCATATCTCGGAACCCGATAAAAATTATAAAATATGAATGTTCATTCAACTACGAGTCCAACCATACCAAAATTATCCAAATCCGATATCAACTCGGCCTGCAAATCATCAAATCTTATTTCCATATGCCTAGGCCCAAATCCCCGATTTACACCTCCAAAATACGTAATCTAGTCGGATTATTTGATGATAATTTAATATTATGGAGTAGAAACGATCACAAGTGACTTACCTCAAGTTTTCCTGTGAAAGCCTCGCTCGCAATCGCCCAGCCCGAGCTTGAAATGCCCAGAAATGGCAAAAACTCGGAACCCCTCTCTTTTTTGTACTGTCCAAGGATTTCCGATTCTGCGAGATTTTTAACCACATCTGCGGTCTCGCAGATGCAAGAATTCCTTCGCTTCTGCGGACACGATGTCTNCGGACTCGCTTCTCTGAGAAGTTGTCTGTTTCTGCGAAGCCGCCGGGCCCCCCTCATTTTCGCTTCTGCGATCGAACCTTCGTAGGTGCGATGCCGCTTCTATAGATCACTCGTCCGCAACTGCGACCGCTGCCTCACCAGCCCCTCGTCCGCTTCTGCGCTTGCCATGCTCGCTTCTGCGAGCTCGCACGTGCGAGCCAATTTTCGCAGGTCCGATTGCATCACATGGTAGAAACTTTTAGATTTTCTTCTAAGTCCGAATTCGATCCGTTAACCATCCGAAACTCACCTGAGGTTCCCGGGACTTCAACCAAATACATCATCAAGTCCTAAAACATCATACAAACTTAGTCGAGCCTCAAATCACGTAAAATAATGCTAAAATCACGAATCATACCCCAATTCAAGCCTAATGAACTTTGATATTTTAAATTTCTACAAACGATGCCGGAACCTACCAAATCACGTCCGATTGACTTCCAATTTTGCACACAAGTCATAAATGATATAATGGACCTATTCAAATTTTCAGAATCGAATTCTGACCCCGATATCAAAAAGTCAACCCTCCAATCAAATTTTCCAAAAATTCAACTTTCGCTATTTCAAGCCTAATTTCACTACGGACCTCCAAATAATTTTTCG
>AWOL01S0187627.1:0-18922 GCA_000715115.1 Nicotiana otophora | reverse complement strand
GCGCAAACCCGAGATGCATCTCAATATACTGTCGATGCGTTCGGCCCGATCCACGGGAAAGGAAGAAACTTATCGAATTAGGAGTCACGTGCTTACAACACAGGTGCAGGAGCATAAAGTAAACATGACTTTTACCGTTTATCAAATATCTCGCCAAACAACTCAAGGTGATAAATCTCGGACTAATATATTCCCAAATCAATTTCAATTATAAATTCACTTAATTAAGCTAGCAAAATAAGTTCAAATAATTCAAATATTACATGATAAAGTCCTAAGTCTACCTAGAATTAAACATGTTTTTAACTATGTACGGACTCTCGTCACCTCGTGCATACGTAGCACCCACAACTAGTAGCACATAACAATTTTAATACATGCGGGGTAGTTTCCCCTCACAAAGTTAGACAGGATAATACCTCGCTCCGAAGTTCCAATAACCGGCTCCAATGCCTCTCTAACTCCTCAATTCAAAGTTAAACAATCTGAAACTAGTCAAACAACATGTGAATCAATCAAAATATACTCCAATGCTTATAATTTAACAATTTATAAAAATCACCATCTCCGCTCGAAAAGTCAACAAAGTCAACCCCCGGCCCCACGTGCCAGGAGTTAGAAAATTCTTTGTCACCACCCCAAATCCACTAGTCGTGATGGCACCTAACCCAACCTGCTAGGTAAGCTAATTAACCACTAACCAGTTCCAATAACAATTAATAAAGTAATTAAGTAAAGAAATATCCTAATCTTATACATTCTCCAAGGACTGGTAGTACAAATCATGAGCTTCTAAGAATAGAGTTTACCAAGCGGAAATGAAGTAAATACATCATTTGTTTGAAAAAAAAGATATTAACAGAATTTTATAGATCTAAGGCTACCATGAACGAGAGACAGCTACAACCGCGATGCAGGTACATCTTCAAATCCATCTCCCATCAAACACAACAACATCAGCAGTCAGTATCTGCACGTAAGGTGCAGAAGTGTAGTATGAGTACAACCAATCCTATGTACTCAATAAATAACAAACCTAACCTTAGGCTGAAAGTAGTGACGAGTTAACACAAGGTCGGGTCTAATACCAATATCCCACAACAGTTCATAACAACATAATATAAGTAACAAAAGATGTATCTCAGAAGTAAAATGCTCAGCTCATTCACAGTTCCAGAAAATAGTCATGATTTTCTAGTATCTTAGTGAAAACCCAAATCTTTTACCGAAAATGCCAAAAATACGAATAAGTTTGAAAACTGTAATTTTTCCAAATATCCTTTCCACAATAAATAAGATATTTCATTTTCTTTCCAGATAACAAGTGTGAAATACCTCTTTATGCCCACATATCAATGTGTGTAAAAAGTCATGAATAACGTGATACCATACAGCCTGAAGAAAAATGCATCTTTATGCCTGTATGTCATGTGTACATGCCAATGCCACATATCTCAGAGATGAATCATGTACTCACACTCTCAGAGTACTCAATCTCACTGTCTCACACTTTCCACTCATCATGCTCAACCATTCGGTACTGTATATGGCCCATACGGCCCAGGACAGATCCATCCCGGAATATATACGTCACTAACCATCAGTCACTCGGTACCGAGGAAGGCCAATCTGGCCCCATGGAGAAGATCCATCTCCAGGTATATAAATGCTTCTGACAAGATCCATGTCCAGGGAAGATCCATCCCTGATTATAATCAACCGCGCTCACTGGAGGTGTGTATAGACTCCGGAGGGGCTCCTACAGCCCAAGCGATATCATAAGCTAGATCCGGGCATAAATCAATATAACATGCTGCAACATGCAGCCTGATCCCATAACTGTCACTCATAATCATGTTCTCGGCCTCACTCAGTCATCAATCTCTCCAGTCTCACCCATGGGCTCACAATGTCATAAAACTAGTCCGACAATAATGATATGATGTATCAATAAATAACAACTGAGATTGAGATATGATATGGATGCATGAATATGACTGAGTATGAAATATCAATGAAATCAGTGAAATGACAGCAAGAAACGACCACTATGGGTCCCAACAGTATCGGCATAAAGCCTAAACATGATATCTAGCATGATTGACAGCTCAATTACTTTATCACATGGTGAAAACACGGATATCAACAAAATAGGGCCAATATACAGTGCCATGGAAATAACAGAGTCCCAATTCACATGGTGCACGCCCATACGCCCGTCACCTAGCATGTGCGTCACCTAAATACCAATCACATAACACGTATTACGGGGTTTCATATTCTCAACACTAAGTTTAGAAGAGTTATTTACCTCTAACAAGCCAATACCAATGCCGAGCAAGCCAAACGATGCTCCAACCCGGGCCCGAAACTAACCAAAAACAACTCAAGTACATCAAACAATGCTAAAGGAACCAATTCCGATCGAAAAAGATCAAATTTTGAATCAAAAGCCCAAAACCGGCCAAAAGCCCAACCCGGGCCCGCACTCCAGAACCCGATAAAATTTACAAAATCCAACAACCCGTTTAATTACGAGTCCAACCATACTAGTTTCACTCAAAACTCAAAAATTTACATTATGAAACTTTAGGCCAAAACCCCCAATTTCCTCTTTAAAATTCACAATCCAATTACCAAAAACGAAGATAGATTAAGGAAATATAACCAAAACCGAGTAAAGAACACTTACCCCAGTCCACAAGATGAAAAGTTTCCCAAGAATCGCCTCAATCCGAGATTGGAAGTGTTAAAATGAAGCCAAAATCGCGAACTCTTGTATTTATCATTCTACCCAGCACTTTCGCACCTGCGGCACATTAGCTGCTTCTGCGGCGTCGCATTTGCGACCAAAACACGCTTCTGCAGAGAAGCACTGGAGGTATGCCTTCGTACCTGTAGTAAAAACTCTGCTGCTGCGAACACGCAGGTGAGATTCCAATTTGCGCTCCTGCGCTTAAGTTCGCTCATGCGCCTCTCGCACCGCATCTGCGCCTTTGCAGATGCGAATAAATCCTCTGCTTCTGCGGACTTCTGCTCCCAGCAACACCTTCACTCCTTCGACTCCTTTGTCGCTTCTGCGACCATCGTACTTGCGCAAACCAGCCGCATGTGCGATCACACCAGAACCAGCAGCCTTCAGCAATGCACTATGCAACAAAAGTGATCCGAACCTCGTCCAAAACTCATCTGAGCCACTCGGGACCCCGTCCGAATATATCAACAAGTCCAATAACATAACACGGACCTACTCGAGGCCTCGAATCACACATAACAACATCAAAATGACGAATCACACCTCAACAGTGTTGTTTTTGAAGAAGAAGGATGGTTCGATGAGGATGTGTATAGATTATCGTAGTTGAACAAAGTCACTATCAAGAACAAGTATCCGTTGCCGAGGATTGATGACTTATTTGATCAGCTTCAGGGTGCCAAAGTATTTTAGAAGATTGATTTGATATATGGCTACCATTAGTTGAATATTAGGCCATCGGATGTCCCTAAGACAGCTTTTCGGACTCGGTATATTCATTATGAGTTCCTAGGGATGTCATTTGGCTTGTAAAAATGCCCCAGCAACATTTATAGATTTGATGAACCAGGTATTCAAGCCCTATTTGGATTTTTTAGTGATCGTCTTCATTGATGATATTTTGGTTTACTCCCGCAGTCGAGAGGAACATGAGCATCATCTTCGGGTTGTACTTCAGACCTTGTGAGATAGTCAGTTATATGCGAAGTTTTCAAAGTGAGAGTTTTGGTTGGATCTTTTTGGGGCATGTGGTATCTTTCGAGGGCATTAAAGTGGATCCTAAGAAGATTAAGGCAGTTCAGAATTGGCCCAGACCTACTTTAGCTACAGAGATTCGGAGCTTCCTAGGTTTGGCGAGTTATTATCGCTGGTTCGTGGAGGGATTTTCATCAATCGCAACCCCATTCACTAGATTGACCCAGAAGGGCGCCCCATTCAAGTAGTCGGATGAGTGTGAGTTGAGCTTTTAGAAGCTCAAGACTGCTTTGTCTACAAGTCCAAAGTTGGTGTTGCCTACTGGTTCAGGGTCTTACACTGTGTGTTGTGATGCATCACGTATTGGACTTGGCGCAGTGTTTATGCAAGACGGTAAGGTGATTGCCTATGCGTCTCGACAGTTGAAGGTTCATGATAAGAATTACCTTGTTCATGACTTAGAGTTGGCAGTTATGGTTCTTGCATTGAAGATTTGGAGGCATTATCTCTACGGCATGTCGTGTGAGTCTTTCACTGATCATCGGAGCCTACAGCACTTATTTAAGCAAAAATATCTAAATTTGAGGCAGTGGAGGTGGTTAGAGGTGTTAAAAGTATATGATATCATCATTTTGTACCATCCCGGGAAGGCCAATGTGGTGGCCGATGTCTTGAGTAGAAAGGCTGTGAGTATGGGTAGCCTTGCATATATTCTAGTTGGTGAGAGACCACTAGCATCAAATGTTCAGGTTTTGGCCAATCGGTTCATAAGGTTAGATATTTTGGAGCCTAGCCGGGTTCTTGCTTGCATGATTTCTCGGTTTTCTTTGTATGAGCGCATCAGAGAGCACCAGTATGACGACCCTCACTTGCTTGTCCTTAAGGACACGGTGCAGCACGGTGATGGGTTGTTGCGATGCAGGGTCAGATTTGTGTGCCCAATGTGGATGGGTTGTGTGAGTTGATTCTTGAGGAGGCCTACAACGCGTGGTATTTCATTCATCTGGGTGCCGCCAAGATGTAGCAGGATTTGAGACAACACTATTAGTGGAGAAGAATGAAAAAAGATATAGTGGGGTATGCGTCTTGGTGTTTGAATTGTCAGTAGGTTAAATATGAGCATCAAAGGCCTGGCGGTTTGCTTCAGAGACTTGAGATTCCCGAGTGGAAGTGAGAGCGTGTTACCATGGATTTCGTTGTTGGGCTCCCACGGACTTTGAAGAAATTTGATGCAGTATGGGTCATTTTGGATAGGTTGACCAAGTTGGCACATTTCATTCTGGTGGCGGTTACCTATTCTTCGGAGTAGCTGGCTCATATCTATATCCGGGAGATTGTTCATCTTCACCGCGTGCTAGTGTCTATTATCTTCGATCGAGGCACACAATTCACTTCACATTTTTGAAGAGCTGTGCTACGTGATTTAGGTACGAGGGTTGAGTTGAGTACAACATTTCACCTTCAGACGGATGGGCATTCCAAACATACAATTCTGATCCTGGAGGACATGTTACGCGCCTGTGTTATGGATTTTGGGGATTCTTGGGATCCGTTCTTATCGCTTGCGGAGTTTTCGTACAACAACTACCAATCAAGTTTTCAGATGGCTCCTTATGAGGCCCTTTATGGGAGGAGGTGACGTTCTCCAGTTGGTTGGTTTGAGCAGGGAGAGGCTAGGTTGTTGGGCACTGATTTCGTTCGGGATGCCTTGGACAAAGTCAAGCTGATTTAGGATCGAATTCGTATAGCCTAGTCTAGGCAGAAGAGTTACGCTGATCGGAGGGCTCGTGATGTAGCATTCATAGTGGGAGAAAGGGTTTTTCTGTTAGTTTCACCCATGAAGGGTGTGATGAGGTTCGGGAAGAAGGGCGCAAGTTGAGCCGTAGGTGAGAGAGTTGGTGAGGTGGCCTATAGACTTGCATTACCACCCAGCTTATCTGCAGTTTACTCGATATCCCATGTTTCTATGATCCGGAAGTATCACGGTGATCTGTCCCATGTATTAGATTCCATCTTAGTCCAATTGGACAAGGATTTGACTTATGAGGAGGATTCGGTAGCTATTCTAGCACGGTAGGTCTGAAAGTTGAGGTCTAAGAGTTACCATTCTGTTAGAGTGTAGTGGAGAGGTCAACCGATCAAGGCATCTATGTGAGAGTCCGAGTCCGATATGTGGAGTAGATACCCACAACCTTTTACCAACTCAGGTACTTTTCCATGCCCACTCGAGTACGAACGTTACTTTTAGAGGTAGAGAATGTGATGACCCGATAGATCATTTTGAGTAATAGCCCTTATTTGCATGTTCTAAGACCTCTATTAGCTCTATTTAGTGTTTCTTGATTTGCATGCACAGTCCATATCTTTTTCCGGAAAGATTTTATGTAAAACTTTGAAGAAAATATGATTTTTGGATTTAAAAATAATTTGAGTTGACTACGGTCAACATTTTGTGTCAACAATTCCGGATTCATAGTTTGATGATCTCGGTGGGTCCGTATCGTGATTTTATACTTGGGCATATGCCCGAAATTCAATTCGGAACTACCTAACGTGATTTGACTTGTTTAGTCGAAAACTAGTAATTTGAAGGTTTAAAGATTTCTTCGGTTTGACCATAGGTTGACTTTATGGCTATCGAGTTCAGCTTGGTTCCGGGACTTGGTATATGTCCCTTTTGGCTAATTGAAACTTATCTGCAAAATTTGGTCCAAAACGGAGTTGGTTTGATAGGATTCGAATGCTTGGTTGTGATTTTAGAAGTTCTTGAGTTTTCTTTGACATTTCATGTATTTTAACGTCTGATTCAAAGCTCTAGTTATTATTTTGGTGTTTTGATCACATGAGAGAGTTCGTATGATGTTATTACACTTGTGTGCATGTTTGATTTGGAGCCCGAGGGGCTCGGGTGAGTTTGGGATAGGCTACATACTATTTTGAACTTAGAAAATTGCTAGTTTCAGCTGTCTGCTAATGTCTGGTGTTTTGTGCTTCGCGATCACGAAGGGGAAATGGGGCTGGGGAGGGATTTCGTCTATGTGAATGCGAGGTCATGGTTGCGAATGCAAAGTAACTGGGGGTTTACCCTTCGCGAACGCGGCCATTCCCTAGAGGGGGAGGCTAGGCCAGATGTTATGCTCTTCCTACTAAGATGGAGCGGTTGTATCCGACTCATTTATCACAGGTATTGTTTCGATTTGTCGTAGAGATGTATCAGTCTTATTTGATCTAGGCTCTATTTATTCCTATGTATCATCTTACTTTGCTCCATATTTGGGTACATCCCGTGCTTTCTCGAGTTCTCCTATCTATGTGTCCACGCCAGTGGGAGATTCTATTGTTCTTAACCGTATGTATCAGTTGTATTTATTTTTTCTTGGTGGTTTTGAGATAAGAGCTGACCTATTGTTGCTCAGTATGATAGATTTTGATGTTATTTTGGGCATGGACTAGTTGTCACCCTATCATGCTATCCTTGATTATCACGCCAAGACGATGACATTGGCTATGCCAGGTTTGCCGCAGTTGGTGTGGCGGGGTAGCTTAGATTATGTTCCTAGCAGGGTGGTGTCTTTCCTTAAGGAACATCGGATGGTTAAGAAATGGTGTGAGGTATATCTAGCCTTTGTGAGAGATGTTAGTGTTGATACTCCTACCGTTGAATCAGTTTCGGTAGAGAGAGATTATCCAGATATATTTTCGGCGGATCTACCGGGCATACCGCTCGATAGGGATATCGATTTTGGTATTGATTTATTACCGGGCACTCAGCCCATTTCTATTCCACCATATCGTATGGCCCCAGCAGAGTTGAAGGAGTTAAAGGGCAGTTGCAAGAGTTGCTTGAGAAGGGCATCATTCGGCCTAGTGTGTCACTTTGGGGTGCTTCAGACTTGTTTGTAAATAAGAAGGATGGTTATATGCGCATGTGTATTGATTATCGACAGTTGAACAACGTTACAGTGAAAAACAGATATCCATTTCCACACATTGATGACCTATTTGATTAGTTACAGGGTGCCAGAGTGTTCTTAAAGATTGATTGGTTGTCAGGCTATCATTAGCTGAAGATTCGGGAGCCGGATATTCTGAAGACTGTCTTCAGGACTCGGTATGGTCATTAGGAGTTCCTTATGATGTCATTTGGGCTGACCAACATTCGTTATTGTGTTTATAGATGACATCTTGGTGTACTCCTGGAGCCGGGAGGACCATGAGCAGCACCTGAGGACCGTGCTCCAGACCTTGAGAGAAAAGAAGTTGTATGCAAAATATTCAAAGTGTGAATTCTGGCTGGGTTCAATGGCGTTTTTGGGTCATGTAGTGTCGAGTGAGGGGATCAAGGTAGATCCGAAGAAGATCGAAGTAGTGCAAAGTTGACCCAGACCGTGTTCAGCTACTGAGATCCGGAGTTTTCTTGGTTTGGTAGGGTATTACCGTTTATTCATAGAGGGTTTCTCATCTATTGCTGCACCTATGGCCAGATTAACCTAGAAGGGTGCTCCATTCAGGTGGACCGAGGAGTAAGAGGAGAGCTTTCAAAATCTCAAGACTACTTGTTGGTATTGCCTACGTGCTCGGAGTCTTACACTGTGTATTTCGATGTGTCACGTGTTGTCCTGAGTGCGGTGTTGATGCAAGACGGTAGGGTGATTGCCTACGCGTCTAGACAGTTGAAGGTACATGAGAATAACTATCCTGTCCACCATGCCTTAAAGATTTGGCGGCACTATTTGTACGGTATCCCTTGTGAGGTCTATACCGACCACCGAAGTCTACAACATTTGTTCAAACAGAAGGATCTTAACTTGCGGCAGCGGAGATGGTTAGTGTTGTTTAAGGACTATGATATCACCATTCTGTATCATCCCTGGAAGGCCAATATGGTGGCCAATGACTTGAGTCGTAAGAAGGAAAGCTTGGGCAGTTTAGCATATCTACCACCAGTAGAGAGGCCATTAGCATTGGATGTTCAGGCCTTGGCCAACCAGTTTGTTAGATTAGATGTTTCGGAGCCGAGTCGAGTTTTGGGGATCACTACAAGAATATTGACTTTTAACGACCATTTCTTAACGAAGGGACATGAGTCCGGTCATTATAAATATACTTTTGGATACCAAATTTTTTTCCTGTCGTTAGATCACTATTTTTAGTTCAGCAATAACAGGAGAATAATATTCGGTCGCTAAATAGTATAATATCCCTTCGTTAATACTAAAACAAAATTAAACCCAAAAAGAACGCATGTTTCCCTTAATTGTTTCCCGCCCACCCCTCTAAATAAATAAATAATAAATAAAAAAAAGTCTCGACTCAAACAGAACTGCTTAGCAATAGAAACTGCCAAGTCTTCATCTCGCAGACTCAAAATTCTCATTCTCTAAGGCTTATCTTTGTTTGAAATCTGTGGATAAATTGTAGTGCTTGGTGACATACTTTTTCTACTTTCAGTGTTTTGTAATTTGATATTCTCTCATGCTTTCTCTTTATTTCTTATGTGTAAAATCTTTAAAATAAGCTTCAAAATTTTACTGGGCAGCATAGGAATAAGCTCGAGATTCTGTCGCCACAAGTTAAGAAACGTAGAGATATTCTAAGAGAGCTTCATGTGCGTTCTTGGTTCAATTTCGAACTTCGTCTCTATTCTTCTTGCCTTTCTTCTGATGTTTAATTTGTGAAGATTCATCTGTGATGGTTGTATTAAATTCCTGAAGGATTGTTGTGATAACTTAGCCCTAATTGTTTTGGGATCTATTGGAGATTGCACTTTTATAATTGTCCATGGAATTGCTCACCAGATGTTCGACTAATTTCCTGAATGAATATTGGAGCCTTAGAACTAGCATCTTTCATCCTCACAACTAAATACACTCCAAGAACTTTTTTCAGTCAATAGTTTTTGCAATACGTGTTTTAATTTTCAGTAATACATATTTGAATAAAGAAATATAATATCTTCTCAAAACTTTGATTAAATACAAAATATTGTACCATATAGCAGCATAATTATCTTGTAGAGGCAACATAAAAAATGATAGATACCAGAAAAGTAGAGTAACATTAGCACTAAAAAGGGAAATAACAATGGAATACAATAGTGAAAGATCCTAAGATCCACCTTCTTAGAAACAGTCAAATACTATAGCATTTAAAATACTACCAAGGTTAGCCAATTTCAATAAGTAATAATTTTTGAGCTAGAAAACTAACACCTTGAAAAGTTTCTACGAAAGGTAAATAAGGTAAGAGCACAACAAGTAATAGCCAAATAATAAGATTATAAATGCATCTGCAATGCAAGCTTTACATTCATTTTAAGACTCTAGTAATCACGGTTAGTCTATTTTTCAGTGGATGTCTTCTTCTAAGAAAGTACAGTAAGCAAATAAAACATATTTAGCAGCAAAAAGAATAGTTGTAGGGATCATCAAATCGAAAGAACTTTAGTCGTCATGAGTATGTTGCAAATTATTTTTCGTTAATTCCTTTTAATTGAGATTATTTTTCGACTTTCTTCTAATTCTAGAGGTGTTGGAAAATGTATTTTGAGGTTGATAAAAGGGTTTTTTGAAGCTGCTGATTGTGGTGCTTCATTATCTGAGGAGACTGATGACCAGTGAGAAAGGACAATCTTAAATTTATTTTTTGAATATATTTTATTCTATTTTTATCATTGAATGACCATTGCACTACTTAGAGAAAGGTAAAGTGTTTATACTATTAACCTGCTCTCAGGGTAATAGTATCCTGGCAGATTCTGCCTCTGAGCAGATTGAATTTATTGCTCTTTCGCAAAGGACAGGAGACCCAAAGTATCAACAGAAGGTATGTGCCAATAGAATTTCTCAAAAAATATAACTTCTTGATAGCTACTAGTAAATAAAACTACAATTCTAAATTTTGGCATGGCAAGCAATTGATTAAGCTACACATACTTGAAATCAATGTTCTGCTAGTGACCAAATGACATATGTTCCTATTTCAGGTGGAGATTGTTATCTTAGAACTTAATAGAACTTTTTCAGATGATGGGTTGCTTCCAATACACATTAATCCGGAGAGAGGGACAACGTCATACTCCACTTTTCCAGATGATGGTCATGCCTTCCACTGTTTATGGTCATTTTCGGATATGTAGATCAAAAAGAACTTTTTACATTCAGTTTAAATTTAAAAGAATACCTGAAAGTTTAAAATTTGACTGGAAAATGCTCAACTTTTTTTATTTACTAGTTATGGTATCCATTAAAATATTAGCTAGTTATGGTTAATCTTCATTTCGATCTTTCTTCTGGTTCAATATTCATTGTTCCTGGAATACTCTTGTCTAATAAATTGTAATTGATTTCTTTGGGAAGTTTCAGTCAATTTAGTTCTCTTTTCGAATATTTAGATGATTCTTATAAAATTATGCTTACTTTCTTTGTGGTTAATATTCATTTTGTGGGAAAGTGAAAAGGAAGAAAAAGTAGAAGCTTTTAGGACTATTTTTTATTGGACTGATAAGAATTTGTTCTTTTAACAGATAAGAAAACTGAAGTCTGAAGAACCTGTCCTTGAAAGAACTGCAGAGCAAGTAGCAACTGAAAATGCTAAAGAACAAGTTGAACCAGGAGAGGAGCCTATTTTCTCTTTTGTTAGGAGTTGTTTAACAGATTTTCCATTGGTAATGCTACACTCTATTTTCTGTTTTGTTAGGAGTTGACAAGTTTATTATCCATTTTGGATAGGTATATTTTTGGTAGTGTTTTTCTTTTGTTCCTTATAATTAACTGTGAAATTTATAGGAATATTTATTATTTCTTATGTTTCTGGAGCAACTGTGTGTATATAGGTTTTTAATATATCATTATAGTAATAGTTAATAGAAAATTAATGAATGTAAAAGCCTATTACTAAAAGCACTAACATTAGTTGGATTTGTTGTCATCATTATAGGTTTTTAACGACCAGAAAAATAATTAACGAAGGGAAAATTCAGTCGCTAAAAATAAGCTATGACGACGGGATGTTTTGTTGTCTCTAAAGGATCTTTAACGACCGGTTTGAAATTCGGTCGTGAACTTTTAACGTCGGGGATTTTAACGATCGGTGACGATCAGTTTTTTTCCGATTGCTATTGACTAATAGCGACAAATTTAGGACTTTTAACGACCGAATTTCCCTTTGTTAAAGGCCAGTTTTCTTGTAGTGGATGACAATGTGTTACGGTTCAGCATGGCGATGCCAAGGAGGTCATTATTGGGGATGACAGTGTGTTACAGATGTAGGGCGAGCTACGTGTGCCCAATGTAGATGGTTTGCGTGAGTTGACTTTTCAGGAGGCCCACAGTTCGTGCTACTCCATTCATCCGGGTGACGCTTAGATGTATCAGGACTTGAGGTAGCACTATTGGTGGAGGAGGATGAATAAAGACATAGTGGAGTATGTAACTTGGTGCCTAAATTGTCAGCAGGTGAAGTATGAGCATCAGCAGCCAGGTGGATTGCTTCAGAGGCTAGAGATTCCAGAGTGGAAATGAGAGCGGATTACTATGGATTTTGTTGTTAGGAACCCATAGACTCAAAGGAAGTTCGATGCAGTATGGGTGATTATGGATAGGTTGACCACGTCAGCTCATTTCATTCCAGTGGTGACTACTTATCATTCAGAGCAGCTGGCTCGGATCTATATTCGCGAGATCGTCAGACTTCATGGCGTACCGGTATCCATCATCTCTGACCGGGGTACGCAGTTTACATCGCGGTTCTGGAGGGTCGTCATTGTGAGTTGGGAACATGGGTTGAGTTGAGTATAACATTTTACCCTGAGACAGACGAACAGTTCAAGCGCACTATTCAGATATTGAAGGATATGCTTCGTGCCTGTGTGATGGAGTTTGGGGTTCTTGGGACCATTTCTTGCCGCTTGCAGAGTTTTCCTACAACAACAGCTACCAGTCTAGAATTCAGATGGCTTCGTATGAGGCCTTATATGGGAGACGGTGTCGGTCTCCGGTGGGTTGGTTTGAGCTGGGTGAGGCTAGGCTATTAGGTACAAACTTAGTTCAGGATGCTTTGGAAAAGGTTAAATTGATTCAAGATCGGCTTCGCACAGCCCAATCTAGACATAAAAGTTATGTGGATCGGAAGGTTCGCGACGTTGCATTTATGGTAGGGGAGCGGGTCTTGCTCCGGATTTTGCCCATCAAGGGTGTTATGAGGTTCGGAAAGAAGGGCAAGTTGAGCCCTAGGTATATCGGACCATTTGAGATTCTTGAGAGAATTGGAGATGTGGCCTACAGGCTTGCACAACCACCTAGTCTAGCTGATGTTCATCTAGTATTGCATTTTTCTATGCTTCGGACATATCACGACGATCTGTATCATGTGTTGAATTTCAGCTCAATCTAGTTGTACAAGGATTTGTCTTATGTTGAGCAGCCAGTGGCCATTTTGGACAGACAGGTCCAAAAGTTGAGGTCGAAGAACATTACTTTAGTGAAGGTTCAGTGGAGGGGTCAACCAGTCGAGAAGGCGACATGGGAGACCGAGCTTGATATGCGTAGCCATTACCCTCATTTTTTCACCACTTTAGGTATGTCTCTATACTCGTTCGAGGACGAATGTTTGTTTTAAGAGGGGGATGATATAATGACCCTGCCGGTTAGTTTAAGTATTTTAGCCCCGATCCCCTAATTATTGCCTCCTCTATGTTGTAATATGGTTATGTGTTTTGCCGGGGGTGTTTGGTTTTGGTTTCGGGAGAGTTTTGGGGTAGAATGGGACATATAGTCCCTAGGTTTGAGCTTTAAGTTGAAAGAGTTGACCGTATTTTGACTTTTATGTAGACGACTCTGAAATGGAGTTTTGACGGTTTCAATAGCTCTGTATGGTGATTTTGGACTTAGGAGCGTGTCTGGATATCGATTTGGAGGTCTGTAGGCCGATTCAGCGTGAATTGGCGAAAGTTAGAAAATTTAAGGTTTGAAAGATTGAAAAGTTTGACTGGGAGTTGACTTTATTGATATCGGGGTCGGTTCCCAATTTCGTAAGTTGGAATAGGTCTGTCATGTCATTTATGACTTGTGTGCAAAGTTTGAAGTCAATCAATGTTTTTTATGTGATTTTTGGCCTTAAGTATGTCTCTTATGTGTTTTTGAACTTGTTGGTATATTCGGACGGGGTCCCGGAGGCCTCGGGTGTAATTTAGATTGAATCCGGTCAATTATGGACTTAGCCTCATTGCTTAAGTCCCAGGCCTGCTGGTGTCATCACACCTATGGAGGGATTGACCGCAGGTGCGGAAGGTGAAGCGCAAAAGCGAAAAGGAGAGCCTAGGGCTGGGCTCGCAGGTGCGAACACCTGGGCGCAGGTGCGCCTCCGCAGAAGCAGAATTTGTGAAGGGCCTTTGGGCAGGACCGCAGATGAGGTAGCTTCTCCGCAGAAGCAGACTCGCAGGTGCGAGCCATTTGTCCGCAGAAGAGAAACCTCTAGAGTTAAGTGGGAATCGCACATGCGATGGATTTTTCGCAGGTGCGACGTCACAGATGCGACTAAAGGCCCGCAAAAGCGAAATCGCTGGGCAGAAAAGGCCTATTTCGAGGGTTTGATTTCATAATCCATTTTTGGACATGCAGAGCTCGGTTTGTGGCAATATTTCGGGAGTTTTTCAAGAAATAACATTGGGGGTAAGAAATCCTAACTCGGTTTTGGTGAAATTACACGAATCTATTGTTAATTTCATCATTTAATTAGTGATTTGAGTTGGAAATTTGAGGAAAAATTGTGAACATTTCTTAGGCTAAATTTTAGGGATATGAAAGGCGATTTGGGGTCGGATTTGAGTAATTCTTGTATGGTTGGACTCGTTATCAAATGGGTGTTCGGATTTTGTAATTTTTGTCGGGTTCCGAGACTTGGGCTCGAGTTGAATTTTTGAGTTGATTTCTTATTTCTTTGCAAAGATCATAATTTTATTATTCGAAATAGTTTCCTATCGTAATTTTCCTGTAGTTGTTTTGGCTAGCTTTGAGTCGTGCGAAGTTGGATAATCGAGGGAAAGGCCTACTAGTGGATTGAGTTACCGTGTTTCGAGGTAAGTGTATTGCCTAACTTTTGCGTGGGGGAATTACCCCTTAGGTAAGTGTGAAAGCCATGTACGCTAGGTGACAAGTGTGTGCACGGGCTAAATGTGGAAATTTGCCTGTTTTAGCTATGTAGATTCCTTTCATGCCGTAATTGAGTTACCTTAACATGTTAAAGTCATCATTTTTTGTCTATCTTCACATGCTCTACTTGTCTTATCTCTTATTTGTTAATTTCCCTACATGTTTAGTTGAAGTGCTGTTGTTTCCTCTATTCCTTATTCTTTATTTAACCGTGAATTCTTTACTTGAGGTTGCTATTCTTGGAATAGCTTGTTGACAAAACCAATATTGAGTTATAAAGGTCGTGATTCATATTGAGGCAAAGTGTTAAGTTGTGAAATACTATTCTATTGAGTTATTCACTTCTGGTTGTTATTGTTGAGACTCTTGCATACATTGTGGTTGTTCCATGGGCTCTTTATTGTGAGACAACTGTTATTTTTTATTTCTTTGGCAAGTTGTGATATTGGGCACTTGAGGTGCGATTTGTGTTACATTGTGATATTGATACGCATGCAGTGGTATAAGGTTTTGGGATTACAATACATGCAGTGAGATAAGGTGGGCTTGATACGCGTGGATAGTAGGGGAACTACTAGAAGTGATACGGTGTGATAAGGTGGCTAAAACGCGAGATTCTATTTCGGGAAAATAATTTTTGAAAACTAAATACAAGGCTCCCGCGGCGATATAAGGAAAGATTGTGAATTATTCTTGTGATTTGAGACTACGAGATGGTACCTCGGTAGTGACTCTTGTTGGTATTTCTCCATCGCTTCACTTGTCTTTGGTTGATTTGTTCCTTAGCATATCATTCCTTGTTTTTTCCGTGTTGTATTATGTTCTTTAGTTTCGTGTAGCTAACCTTGATATGTTATTTGTTGTTTCAATTTCATTGCTATTATTATTACACTGCCATACACTTGTACAGTTTTTTTTACTTATTCCAGTAGGGCCTTGACCTGACCTCATCACTACTCTACCGAGATTAGGCTTGACACTTACTGGGTATCATTGTGGTGTACTCATGCTATGCTTCCGCACATCTTTTTGTGCAGATCCATATACCTCCTATCAACCTAGGTATTAGCGAAAGCTCAGATGCGGAGACTTCAAGGTATACCTACTGCGTCTTTATTTCATTATCCTTTTATAGACATTGATGTATAGGATTATTCAGTACTACTAACTAGAGCTTGTGACTTTTATTCGCGGGGTCTTGGGAGTTGTATATGCTGAGCTGCAGAGTTTATTTTATATAGTTGCTGAGTTTTGAGACTTTAATTATTATTTTAGTATATTCTGCATGTTTTGTTAGGCTTACCTAGTCTTAGAGACTAGGTGCCATCACGACATCCTACGGAGGGAAATTGGGGTCGTGACAATTGTTTAGATATTTTATGGTCATAACAGATGTATCCTCAAGATGATCTCATGTGTGCCTACTATCATCTCACAATGTAGCATTTGCAAAGCTATTAGCCCAAATAATTCGATTAAGGGCACAATTTCCAGATTATCCTATAAAGGCTATTCACCTTGATAATGCTGGAAAATTCTCATCTCAAACTTTTGATGATTATTGTCTATCAGTTGAGATAAAAGTTGAACATCCTGTAGCTTATGTTCATACTCAAAATGGCCTTGCAGATTCATTTATTAAACGCATGCAATTGATAGCAAGACCACTACTTATGAAAATACAATTGCCCACTACTGTTTGGGGCATGCTATCTTGCATGCAGCATCACTTATTCGTCTCAAAACGATACATTATAATAAATATTCTCCGTCATATTTAGTTTTTGGTCATGAACCAAATATTGTTCATATGAATTTTTGGATGTGCTGTATATGTGCCAGTAGCACCACCGCAGCGCAGTAAGATGGCCCCCAGAGAAGGTTAGGAATATATGTTGTGTTTGAATCACCCATAATTATTCGCTATCGTGAACCATTGATGTGAGATTTATTTACTGCTCGATTTGCAGATTGTCGATTTGATGAAATAAATTTCCTACAATTAGGGGGAGAAAAAAAGGAAATCAAAAGAGAAAGTGTGTGGAAAGTTTTATCATTATCTCATTTTGATCCACGTACCCCTATATATAATCAGGAAGTCCAAAAGATCATCCATTTATAGAATATAGCAAATCAAATACCAGACGCATTTACTGATTTGAAAAGGATAACTAAGTCACATATCCCTGCAGAGAATGTGCCTATCCGAATTGATGTTCCAGTAGGACCCTCTACTAGCATGAGAGCTAGTGAACCTAAAGCATGCTTGAAGCGTGGTAAGCCTTTGGGTTCTAAGGATAGAAATCCTAGGAAAAGAAAATTGACAAATGATCAAAATGATACTATGAAGGGATATCCTGAAGAGACCCAAGATCTGATAGGTTCTAAGATTCCTGAAGAAATAAATGAACCCCAGACTCAAGTGAGCTAGGAATTTTTAATAAGTTCTACTAGTGATGAGATTAATTTAAAACGATATGAAATAGTGGTAGATAATGTTTTTGCATATAATATTTCATTTAACATTATGTAATATAATGAGGATCTTGAACCCCGGTCTGTCGAAGCATGTCGACAAATATCTGATTGGACAAAATGGCAAGAGGCAATTCAATTAGAATTAAACTTGCTAAAACGGAGGTCTTTGGACCAGTAGTCCAAACACCTGCTGGTATAAAATCAATTGGTCATAAATGAGTATTTGTGTGAAAAAGGAATGATCAAAATGAAATTGAAATATAGAAGGTTCGCCTTGTCGCACAAGGATTCTCACAACGACATGGGGTCGATTATGATAAAATATATTCACCTGTTATGGATACCATAACATTTTGATATCTCATCAGTTTAACCCTACATGAAAGGCTTGAAATACATCTAATGGATGTAGTTACAGCTTATCTGCACGGTTCACTTGATAATGAAATGTACATGAAAAGTTTTGAAGAATTGTAAAATGCCTGAAGCATATTCAAAATCTGGGAAAATGTATTCAATCAGATTAGAAAGATCTTTGTATGGTTTAAAGTAATCTGGGCGCATGAGGTATAACCGCATCAGTGAATATTTGCTGAAAGAAGGTTACATAAATGATGTTATTTGTCCATGTATTTTTATAAAGAAAATGGCATCAGAATTTGTTATACTTGTTGTTTATGTTGATGACATAAATCTTGTTGGAACTCCAGAGGAGCTCCAAAAGGCAATTGAATATCTTAAGAAAGAATTTGAGATGAAAGATCTTGGAAAGATAAAACTTTCTCTTGGTCTGAAAATTGAACATTTAGCAGGCGAGATCTTTATCCATCAATCTGCCTATAAAGAAAGGGTCTTAAAATGCTTTTACATGGACAAAGCGCACCCATTGAGTACACCAATGATTGTTCTATCACTTGAAGTGAATACGTATCTATTCCGACCTCCAGAAGAGGATGAGAAACTCATTGGTCCTTAAACACCCTATCTCAGTGTAATTGGCACACTTATGTATCTTGCTAATGCTACAAGGTCAGACATAGTATTTTCTGTTAATTTACTAGCATGATATAGCTCTTCTCCTACACGGAGACATTGGAACGAGATTAAGCTTATATGTCGATATATAAAGGGAACTCTTGATATGGATTTGTTTTATGCTAACAAAGGTAGTGCAAATCTTGTTGGTTATGCATATGCATGTTATTTATCCGATCCCCATAAAGCTCAATCTCAAACCGAGTACGTGTTTACATGTGAAGGAACCGTTATATTATAATGCTCCATAAAGCAATATATTGTTGCTACTTATTCAAATCATGCTGGGATAATAACTATTCATGAAGCAAGTAGGTAATGCATGTGGTTGAAATCGGTGATTCATTTTATTCGAGAAAAATGTGGTTTGGAATGTGATAAAAGACTCACAATTTTATACGAAGCCAATGCTTCATGTATAGACCAATTGAAGGGAGGATTTATAAAAGGAAGTTTTACCTTCCTATACTACATATGAAACTTTATTACCCTCCGTAATTAAGTTTTAACTTAATTACATGGCCATATA
>AWOL01S0187514.1:0-24790 GCA_000715115.1 Nicotiana otophora | reverse complement strand
GGCGCGAATTGGAGCAAAATCGGGACAAAATCGCAAAAAGGGAGATTTGAGGGCCACAGCCAGTGTGGGGCGCTGGCTGTGGCGCAATTTACAAAAGCCAAAATGTTTTAGAGCCAGGGCCAGCACCCCACGCTGCCCTGGACGTTCAAGACGGAAAGTGTCCTTTTTCGACTAAGACTCGATTATTTCGACCCGTAGACGCCCCCAACTCATATAAAAGCCAACCTAAACCTATTTTTGAGGGGAAACGGGATTTAGAGAAAGGAGGGAGGCGCAACACACTCGAAAGCAAGGATTTGATCAATTCTTCCATCCCTTTCCTAGTATTCATTAATTTTATGTTTGAAAACATTATTTTTGATGATTGTATGAACATGAGTAGCTAAGAAACCTATTGTTCTAGGGTCATGGGTATACATGAATGTTGATGTTTGAAGTTTAATTTGACGAAGTTGATTTTATCATATTGGATTGTTTATTTAATTCTATTTTTAATTATTTTACTGAGTAGCTAACAGTGAAATACTATCTACGAATCTAGAGTTGAACTCGAAGGTGGGAACTCTAGATTGCATATAGAATTAAATAGAGCAAGTTCTTAAACCCGGGCATCGGGGAACGGATTCGCAATTAGGATAGATATATACCTAATTGCCTTGCTCGGTTGCAATACAGCAATTGTAAATGCATTCTTGTTAATCTTAATTCCATAGACATATAGGTATTAACTTAGCTTAAATAGGCGAGTAAGGACTCGACAGATCCTTATGAGTAATATCAACCCTGTCAATCAACAATCCAGATAAATCAATTAGTTATTTCAAGCTAAGAATGCAACATGATTGTTAGATAACCCATGACCCTGGAACATTATCTCTTATTAATTGTTATTCAAAACTATTTAAGTGTTGTGTTGATTTCTAGTATTTCATTACTTGATAGTTTTTAGGTAGTAAATTAGACAATTATCTATTTTATAAGAAATCGCTTGAATCAATAAGCTATTTGAGTTTGAATTAGTCAAAAGTTAATCATAAGTCTTTGTGGGAACGATACTTTATTCAATACTCTATTACTTGACGACCACGTATACTTGCGTGAGTGTGTTTGGTCGCAACATATGACAACAAGGTGATAGAGGGTAAAAGACAGAACAGTAACGACATATCACATAAGAACCATGGACACGACAATAACAACTCCAGGTAAAGACATAAAGGTATTTGCAAGAAAGAAATATCACGACATAATGCATGTCTCTCGTCCTCACTTGCATGGAAACACCCTTCGTGCCATGAACTCACCATAACATGAAAGTGTAATAATATAAATACAATGGCACAGCATCACCCTTCGTGCTTTTACTCACATAACATGGCACGGCATCACCCTTCGTGCTTTTACTCATAATGATATGGCACGGCATCACCCTTCGTGCTTTTACTCTCAATAATATAGCATAGCATCACCCTTCGTTCTTTTACTCTCAATAATATGGCACGACATCACCCTTCGTGCTTTATACTCTCCCTCATATAATAATGCATAAACAAATGCACAACATCACCCTTAGTGCTTTACACTCTTCCTTACCAAGCATATGTATATCAATGATAAACAAGGCAAGAAGCATAAATAACGTCAAGGGGAATGTTTAAGCGAATATTTCAAATGAATCCCAATCACAAATTTCCAAGCCAACAATAGTTCAATAAACCCAAAAGAACCTTTTTATTCAAGTATTCCAACAAATTTCACAAATGATCTACAACACAAGTATAGAATCTAGTATCTCAAGAATGTCGGCCGTAGCAATGTATTAATGATTATGCATATTGATGACCGAATTAAACACACCAATGTATTCTCAGAATTTCTATCAAATTTGATGAAGTTATAATAAGCTAAGTCTTAGTTTCTAACATTTAATACTATGTTCTTAGTATCTAGGAACCAAGTAAGGCATGATGCAAGAAGATCACGTAATTCTACAAGACACAGTTTATAACATATTTTACCCCCGAGCATGGTTACCCTGACACATGCATATATGCTCATCACCTCATATATGTATCACCCCCGCATGTAGCAAACAATGTCAAATAGTAGGAAAAATTCCCCTCAATAAAGTTAGGCAAAACACTTACCTCAAAGAAGGCAAACTGATACCCAAAATGAACTCCTCGGGTGATATGACCTCCGGCCTGCTCAAATCTAATAAAAATATCTTCAAAGCACAAATAAAACTAGTAAGAGACTATTCCGGATCATAAAGTCTCAATCTTTAACAAAGTCTACAAATCGACCCAAACGTCGACCCCCAGGCCCGCACCTCGGAACCTGACAAATTTAACAAAATACGGCCACCCATTCAAGTAAGAGTCCAACCATACTAGTTTCATTCAAATCCGACTCCAATTCGATGTTCAAAACTCAAAAATTCATATTATGAACTTTAGGCCAAAACCTCCAATTTCCTCTATAAAATTCATTATCCAATTACCAAAAACGAGGGTAGATTCGTGATATAAGATCAAAAATGAGTAGAGAACACTTACCCTAGTCCACAAGATGAGAATTGCTCCAAGAATCACCTCAATCCGGGCTTGGAAATGTTAAAAATGAAGTCAAAATCGTGATTTTTAAAAGAACAATGCCCAGGTCTTTTATGCATCGTGAACGCGGAAGAACTATCGCGTTCGCGAAGAAGACAACAAAGGCTGCCCAGAATACCCTTCGTGAACGCGAGAAATGGGACGCGAACGCGATGAACAAGGGACAAGACTTACGTGAATGCGTAAGAGACATGCGAACGCAAAGAGGAAAATGATCACCCATGCCCGGGGCCTGGTTTGCACTACGCGATCGAGACATATGGAATGCGAACGCGTAGAAGGAGGTGGTAGAACTTCGCGAACGCGAGATGGTAGCTGCGAACGCGAAGAGGAATTATTCCGCCCTCCAAAATAACACTACGCGAATGCGATTGCAAGGACGCGAACGCGATGAAGGAAAACCATATGACAGATTCAACAGTTCAAAATAGGAGGAAAATGTCCCGTAGCCCACCCGGAACACACCCGAGTCCCCCGGGACCCCGTCCAAATATACCAACAGGTCCCATAACATAACATGGACCTACTCGAGGCCTCAAAACACACAAAACAATATCAGAACAATGAATCACACCTCAATTCGAATTCAATGAACTTGAAACTTCAAACTTCCACAACCGATGTCCAAACCTATCAAATCACGTCTGATTGACCTCAAATTTTGTACGCAAGTCACATTTGACATTACGGACCTGCTCAAACTTCCGAAATGGAATTCCGACCCCGATATCAAAAAGTTTACTTCCGGTCAAACTTCTCAAAAACCTTTAAATTTCTAACTTTTGCCAAACGACTCCAAAATGACCTACGGACCTCCAAATCAATTTTCGGACGCACTCCCAATACCAAAATAACCAAACGGAGCTATTATCAGACTTAAAATCCCAAACGGACATCGATAACATTGAAATGCACTTCAGCCCAAATATGATGAATTTCTTCCAAAATGCTAACTTCCACAATAGACGCCAAAATGCTCCTGGGTTATCCAAAATCCAATTCGAATATACGCCCAAGTTCAAAATCATCATACGAACCTGCTGGAACCTTTAAATCCCGATTCTGATATCGTTTACCCAAAATTTTACCTTAGCGAATTCTTCCAACTTAGAGCTTGAATCTTGAAGTTCATCCTTCCAAATTGATTCCGGATAACTTGAAAACCAACACCGACGATTTACGCAAGTCATAACACATCATGCAGAGATGCTCGAGCTCTCAAAACTCCGAGCGAAGTGCAGATTCTCAAAACAACATGTCAGGTCGTTATAGGTACGCAATTAGCGTAATTATCTGTAGATTTTCCTTCTTTAATTACGGCCGCTGATGGAATTCTGCGGACCGCGCATTGCATGCTTCTGTGTCCTTTATTGCCTTGTGCTTAGACTACTCCTCTTTGAGTCGGATTTCGTCACGGGAGTCCAACTTCTAGAATTCCTGTAATTTTGCACATTTTATTAGTTTCGGGAACATTATTCAATGATTTTAGACTAAAACAAAAGCTAAAGGGCGCTAATAAGTAGTCAAAATTCCCACTTCTAAACTTCCCCAAACTTAAGTCTTTACTTGTCCTCAAGCAAACAATTTAGTTCCCACCTCCAAAAGTTAAGGGTCATTTTAGTAAGTCAAAGGTGAGTCATCCACACATCAGTTGGGACCAACAATTACCCACACTACTCATGTATTATCAACAAGGCAGCAAGTTAAACATTCATGCACATATAGTTCTAATGTGACACTTGAGCATCAAGAGTTGACTTTAATCATCAAGGACGCTCGCTCTCTCGTTTAGGTCATTGTGGATCCCAAACTCTTCCTCCTTTACTCTCTGTTTTCCTAGCTCACTTAAGAATTTTAGCACTCAATCCAAAGACTTATGAAAGGTTCACTCATCTTCTCAAGAGAATGTTGCAAATATGGCTTCAAGTACCATAGGATTTCCTCTCATGTAGATCACCACTAATATAAGCTCATTCAGCTTGAAATCAGGCAGGACTTCTTTCGGGAAGTAATGAGGGCTTTTGGATTAGGGTTGGATACAATATGGTTGAGTGGTTACACCTTTCCTTAAGCACTCCATCTTTTTATTCTCGCCTCACACCTTGCCAATTCTTTGAGGCATTTTCTTTTCCTTGGGGGACTAGAGAGATTAACATCACTATTTCCTGATCATTACATTCATATTTCTCCATGTTTGGGATCATTGCCTTTCTTTGAATCCCTTCAACTCTTCTACTTATTCATTTTGTTGCATTTTTATTTTTGTTCTTTTCTTTTCTTTGCCTTTTCTTCTCATCATTTCTTTTTCTTTTTTTGTGCCTTGATACCTTTTTCAACTTCCTCGTCTCTCCCCCAAACTTACGTTTTTAGCCATTCGTTTCATATGAGTGTTAAGGAAAGCTTGGGTTCCAAGAAAGGGTCACAATAGAACGTGTAAAGGCTTGTAACATGGTTTTCAAATGATAAAGGCTAAAGGCTCGAAGAGGTTGACTAGGGATGGCATCATTGGTAGGAAATAGAAAAATCAAACGGGCCAAGGAAAGCCAACAATCACTTTTTAAGCCAATCAAAACTTAAGATTTCTCCTTGAAACACATTCGGGGCAAGTTCTAGACTTTTCACACGGGTACTTGGACTAGAAACAAAGCATCTCACCCCTCATGCAACTGGATTGTTAAAGAGGATAGAGTCGAGGGACCACAACAACCACATTCGAGTTTGAAAATCACTATGGTTCAACTAAACCACACGATGGTTGCCAAAGTCAACACAAGAGTCACAAAGTCACTGACTAGAGCTATTTCTTTCAAACACCTTGTTTTTTTAACCATAAGCACGTAGTTAAGTGTGTTGGTACCAAATGAAGCACGATTTTTGAGCACGAATCAATTAAGTCTTTTTATTCATTACTACTACTATTATCACCTAAACACGAAACATACACATTCCCTTAAGAAGGTTGTCATGCCATCCATCGTTGAGACGAGTCACCCGGTTCACACAATAACTACCTTTGGAAAGAACTGTGGCGTTAAGAAAATCAAAGGCTTATAATCTACTAAAACATAAAAAGAAGCTACTAAATCAAAAAAAAGCTACTAATTCAAAAAGAAGCTATTAATTTAAAAATAAGCTACTAAATTAAATATTAACTAATAAGAGAACAAACATAAAGAAGCTACAAATCAAAAATTATTGAAAGCATAACGAATATACATAATGAGGGAGAAAGAGAAGATATATACATAATGAGAGAAGAAGAAGAAGAAAATAGTATCAAGATATTACAAGCCAAATGTCTCGGAATTAGCAATTAAGATCAAATAAACTCCACCCCACCCTACCCGAATAAAAATAAGCATTGTCCCTAATGCTTAACAAAATAAGAGTAAAGGAAGGGAAAGAGTAAAGAAAAATCCCCTACGACTCCTTAGACATCTCTGTGTCCACAGCAACGTCACCGCCCTCAGTCTCATCCAATTGGATCTCATCATCTTCAACTTTGGGAGTGACTGGGTTGATGAACATCTGGCGCACTGCCTCGGCAGTGCCGACAATAATGTCTATCTCCTCAGATTGGCCAGCTGGTTCCACCGGTGCTGTTGGTGCTGTAGGATCTCGACCTGGATGGTGTGGGTCAATCAACATGTCAAATAGAATATCTACGGCTGCAGCAAGCTTGGTAACCTATCTTCGGAGCTTGTCCACTGAATTCTTAGAGGTCTGGGACTTTCTCATCTTCTTTACTTCTTTTTTCAGCTCTTCGATCACTGACCCATGTTGTACTAATGTAGCCATGATGGTGTTCTAGTTCTCTAGGATCTTCTTCAACGTTTCTTCCACTGATGGGGCATATGAGGTGCCAGAATAGAAGGTTGTGCTACAACATACTAGATGAGTCAGACAGCTTTATAGTGGATGTCTGCATCCAGTTGTTGAGGCTCACCAATGTTTGAGAGACTCGCAGCGCAGAAAGTGGAGCAGTAGGCATGGGCACCAGCTTCGAAACCGAGGTGGAACCTGTGACAGGAACTGCAGTAGGAACTGAAGATGGTGGTGGAGGCATAGTTGCGACACTAGATGAAGGCTCGATCGAGGTGGATGGAACATCAACTGCCTTTGCAACTACCATCGATGGCTCATCAGACTGGCCTGTGGTGGTCGGCGGTTGACCCTTTTTCTTAGGGTTGTGTGCATCCATCAGTGAGTACCATGAGAAAGGCTTCTTCTCACGCACTTTTGTATCAAAGTCCCTTGGTTCTACCCTCGCATCCGTAAGACACTCTGTAATAGTGTTGGGATACGGGTAGGACGTGTCAGCTTGCCGAGCGACCACAGAGATGTTAGCCAACATCACCACACCCACATTGATAAGGTACTCGGCCATGATATAAGCAACTAGAACTTCCCGATGGATCGGAAGATATGTCTTATTCTGGCACGGGTCTAGTCTGCTGCATACAAAGGTTTGCCACCCCTTTGCCTCAAAGCTTAGAGTGCCCCTGTGAATAGAAACCTGTAATGATCCGACTTGTCATTTTGAGCATTTACACCCTGTTCAACAATTTGAAGTCTTGAGCAGCTTCGTAATGTGTATTATGACTTGTGTGAATTATCGTCTTTTGTATTCGGATTATTCGGGACTAAATTGAAAGAACAATCCTTGTTTAGAAGCTTAAATGAAAGGAGTTGACTGAAGTTTGACTTTATAAAATGACTCCGGAATGGAGTTTTGATGGTTCCAATAGCTCTGTATGGTGATTTTAGACTTAGGAGTGTGTCCGGATATTTATTTGGAAGTCTATAGTTGATTTTGGCTTGAAATGGCGAAAGTTGAAAATGGAAGGTTTGGAAGTTTGACCATGAGTTGACTTTATTGATATCGGAGTCAAAATCCAGTTCTAGAAATTTTGATAGGTCCGTTTATGTCATGTATGACTTGTGTGCAAAATTTGAGGTCAATCGGACTTGATTTGATAGGTTTCGACATCGAATGTAGAATTTGAAATTCATTAATTTTTATTAAGCTTGAATTAGGGTGCGATTCATGTTTTAGTGTTGTTTAATGTAATTTGAGGCATCGACTAAGTTCGTGTCGTGTTATGGGACTTGTTAGTATACTTGGTTGGGGTCCCATGGGGCTCGGATGAGTTTTGGAAGAGTTTGGTGTTTTGAGCATAAGCATGTAATGATTCAAAGGTCTATTTTTAGTTATAGAGATCCAAATTTGATTTTGAGACTTTTGGAAGTTTGATAATGAATTATAGGAATGATCTGGAATGTTTGGTCTAATTTCATCAAGTCGCGATTGATTTTTTAGCGCGAAACATGAGTTAATTGTTTAACGAGCAAAATTGGTATCACATTGATCTAATGAGCTCCGAATTGAGTTTCGATTGAACAGCTAGGTTTGTATTATTATTTGTGACTCATAGGAACAAGAATCGTTGAATTTCGAGTTCGTATGATAGAGTTAGAGCCTTTTTAGGGAAAAAATAAATTATTGGTGCAAGCAGGTTCTTGTGCGGACTTTTAGTGACGGGAAATAGACTTTAGCCTACCATATTAGTGTTTCTATTGAGCAGTTTTTTTTAGCTCATTTCAACATTTTTGGGCGAAAGAACACGGCTTGGGGCGATTTTTCAGAGAAACTTCATGGGAAATCTTGAGGTACCTCACTTGTGATCATTGCTAGTCAATAATATTGAATTATCATCGAATATTCTGACTAGATTACGTGTTTTTGAGGTGTAATTCGAGAATTTGGGCCTAGGGATTTAAAAATAAGATTTGTGGATTTGAAGGTCGAGTTGATGTCGGAATTTGGTGAATTTGGTATGGTTGGACTCGTGGTTGAATGGTTGTTCATATTTTGTAACTTTTGTTGGGTTCCGAGACGTGGGCCCTATTGGCGATTTTTGAGTGTAATTTCAGATTTTGTTGAAAAATTAGCATTTTTTCATATGGAATTAATTCCTATAAATTGTGTTGACTGTATTGAATTAATTGTGACTAGAGTCGAGGCGTTCAGAGGCCGATTCGTGAGGCAAATGCATATTGGAATAAAGAATTATACGGTTTGAGGTAAGTAACACTTCTAAACTTGGTTCTAAGGGTATAAATTCCCGAATTACGTATTATGTGAATTGTATGGAGGTGATACACATGCTAGGTGACGGGCGTGTGGGCGTGCACCATAGAAATTATGACTTAATTGATTCCGTGGAGTTGCATAATTAAATATTCATGTCATTATCCACATATCCTCCACGTGTTAGAGGAAATTGAGATGAGACTCATGTTAAAGATAATGTTTAGGCTATGTGCCAATATTTGGGGATCAATAGAGGTCTTAATGTCTTATTGCTATTGAATTACTTGTTTGAATTGTAATTTTATACTCAGTCACATCTATCATTTGCATATCATATTTGAGTCTCTGTTGTCATTCATTAATACATCATATCATCATGTCGGGTTGATTTTCATGTCATTGAGAGCCCGAGAGACTGGAGGTTTTGAGTGATATTTATGGGATCGGGTTGCACGCCGCAACATATTTTATTTATTTATGCCTGGATCTGGCTATTATAGCGCTTGGGCTGAAGGAGCCCCTCCGAAGTCTGCACCCTCCACAGTGAGCGCAGTTGATTTTATACTGAGGGATGAATCTTCCCTAGACATGGATCTTGTCTGAATCATTTATATTTGGGGATGGATATTACCCTGAGCATGGATCTTGCTCGGATCATTTATATTGAGGGATGGATATTCCCTGGACATGGATCTTGTCCGAATCATTTATATTTGGTGATGGATCTTCCCCTGGGAATGGATCTTGCCCGAATCATTTATATTGAGGGATGGATCTTATCTGAATCATATTTGGGGATGGATCTTCCCCTGGGCTGGATTGGCCTTATACAGTACTGAGTGACTGACTGTCAGTTGATGTGTGTGTGTGTGTGTGTGTATGCGTGTGTATATATATATGGGATAGATCTTCCCTGGGCTGGATTGGCCATATATAGTATTGAGTGATTGAGTATTTTGAGATTTTGAGTACACGAGGTTTCCACTGAGGTGCATCATATACAACATGTACATTGGCATGTAGATATAGAGATGTCATATTCCTCATATCATTCAGAATCGATCTATTTTAGTTGTACCAAGTTTAACTGTTGAACTTGAAAGCATGCCTATATTTTTGTACTGTTATTTTTATACTAGACTGTACCTGTTGAGCTCGTCACTACTTTTAGCCCAAAGGTTAGTCTTGTTACTTATTGAGTACATGGGGTCGGTTTTACTCATACTACACTTCTGCACCTTGCGTGCAGATTTTCTGATGATGATGTAGCTACGTACGACGAGAGTTGGATCTGAAGATGTACCTGCGTTCTAGTCATTGCTGCCTCTTGTTTATGGTAGCTTTAGAATTTTTAATCGGTTCATGTATACTTCAGATAGATGACGTGTTTTCTTATAATTTCACACCAGCTTTGTAAATTCTAATCTTAGAAGGCCATGATTTGTACTACTAGTCTTTGGGGAGTGTATTAGAGTCAGTTAAATATTAATTGAATCAGATTGTTTTGTTTATTTGGATTACTTAGCGAGTGAGGTTTAGTGCCATCACGACTAGTTGGATTTTGGGTCGTGATAAAACCCCTGTTGTGGTTTATGGTGGTGGTGGCCCAGGAGCTTCTAGAATCTCTGCTAGCCAAGGACAAGTTACATCCCCAAGTGCACACTTATCTAAGTACTCTGTGGGATCGACATCATCAAATCCCAAGTAGGTGTTCAATGTGTGCTGATCAAATCGCACTTTGAGGTTTCTCACTTTCGTCACCTTTGTAGAATTCCCGGACAAGGTACTCCTTAGCATCTACCACGCTTTGGGTAAACCACATCCACCCTTTGTGTTCTCTAATTTGCCTCAACACTGTCGGGTTATACCTCTCAAGATCTTTCAGCTGAAACTACCGCTCAAGAGTGAGCGACCTCACTGGCCACCATTTACGGAAGCTGGTAAAGGTGGACAAACTGAAAAAAGGTCCTCCCATATCGCTTTCTTCTTCGACCTTTCGAGGCCGGTAACAGTAACATCTCCCCCTCTATCATCATCGAGGGGTGTCCTGAACTGATGTCTCTGGTGCCACAGGGGCAGGTGTAGTAGATGGCTCAAAAGCCTGACTAGCACTTTTATGAGATGTGGACGACTCATCCCAAAGCTGATACCTTCCTGGCGGCCTTGACTGGACAACCGACTGCTCATGTACAGAGGCTGAGTTGCCCTCTGATGCTTCCCTAGATGGGGCATAAGAACTGGTCTCAGAAAGGTATACACCTCTCCCTCTGTCGACTGTTGTTTTCTTTCTGATTTCATGTTGTTGGTCACTAGGTAAGGGTCTCTTCCCTCGTCCCTGAGAAGGTTCACCCCTTCCTTTCAAAGTGTCTCATCTGCCTCTAGATTGAATAATTTTTTGTACCAAGCAAAGACGATTGTTAGTTGCAATTCAAGTTCAGACATACAGTGAATTTAAGGACACACTAGAAGATACAGTGAGGAATACAGTTGAAATATGCTTGCAGGGTAGGGATTTGCTGTCCGCACATTTCCATTGTGGCCACAGAAATGGCCTTGCGTACCGCATAATTTTCTTTTGCGATCGTAGATTTGGATTGCTATCCGCACATTTTGTCTTGCGTCCGCAACTCAGATATCACAAATATGCCAACTCTCTGATAACAGAGAATTGGCTATTTTGCGACCGCAACCTATTTTTCGCGGTCCGCACAATTTGTCTTGCGGCCGCAGATGTGAGTCACCAATTTGTCAACTCTCTCATAACAGGAAAAAGGTTGTTCTGCGGCCACAATGGGATTTCTGCAATCCGCACAATTTTCTTGCAGACGCAGACAACTGCTTTACTAAAATACCATAGACTCAACTTCTGCGGACCGCACAATTTCTTGTGCGGCCGCAGGTTTCAAACAATTACGAACGGCCAGTGTTTTTATCTAGGGCATGCAATGTTTGCGCGAATTTTGGCATGGAAACAATATCAAACATGAAAATACATTTACCTAGTCTCCAATTAGCAAGTACTAGTTGACCCACTATAGATTTACCCCCGCAAGTATGTACAATCAAATTCAACAGATAAATGGCCAAAAAAAAATTTATATTAAAAATCTAAAATTTTAATGAAAAAGATTAACAAGACTGTGAAACATACCAAATGAATGAGTGTGAAGAAATAAGTGATCAACAATTGTTAGATGTGTGGGCAGATGATTTAACAAGAGATTCATATTAGTACCAGGTGTGTGCTCAGAGAGGGGAAAGGGGAACAATGGCCTTAGCCTCTATTTATACTTATCGATTGCCCAAGGGAAGGAGAAGTGAGTGCTGTCGCAGAATTTCAATTATGTTCTGCACTCTGTTACCCGAGGCTTAGTTGGTCTTTTGTTTTGCGATCCATAGAATTGTGTGTGCGGCTGCAGATTCCTGTTGCGGACCTCAGATTTTGTGTTGTGACCGCAAATTGGTCAATTTTCTGGCCGGCCAACTTCAGAGAGCTATCATTTTTCACCTTCAATTTATGCGGTCCTCAATTTAATTGTGCGGCCGCAATTATGTTGTCCGCACAATGCAATTATGGACCGCAATTCTTTCCACACTTAACTAGATTTATGGGCACAATTTCTATAAAGCACACTCATCCTTGCAGCATACTTCAAATCAAGTTAGCACAAAATAAATCCTAACTACAAAAGAACCAAAGAAAAGAAAAGCATATGGGTTGCCTCCCAAGAAGCGCATGATTTGAAATGAAAAGTATATGTAGACTACCATCAGTTTAAATGAATCACCGCCACGACTTGGCCATCTCCAACTTTTCCCATATAGTGCTTCACCCTGTGACCATTGACTTGGAATACCTCATTGTCTTTGTTCTTCAAGTCCAATGCACCAAAATGTGTCACACCCACAATTTCAAAAGGACCATTCCATTTAGACTTTAGATTTCCGGGAAACATCCTCAACCTCGAGTTAAACAACAATACGAGATCTCCCACCTTGAACTTTTTGTTCCAAATGTATTTGTCATGAAAATGTTTCATCTTTTCTTTGTACAAGGACGAACTTGGTTTTCCATGTTGAATATATTCGACGAACTCATTCCTCCAGTCCCAAACTAGGTTGGTTGAATTGACCTCCCAGTAACCATCCACATCCAATATCGAATGTAGAAGTTGACTGACGGTTTCGAAGTCAGATCCTTTCATCTCCGTAGATGACCCCAAGTTGGCTAATGCATTTGATTCCACGTTCTCTTCTCTCGAAATGTGTATGATTGACCATTCCCTGAATTGTGCAAGCAATGCTTGAACCTTGTTCACATACTATTGCATGCGTTCTTCCTATGTATCAAAAATCCCGTACACTTTATTTAATACTAGTTGGAATTAGATTTGATCTCGATGACCTTGGAGCCAAGTCTCCAGGCCAGTTCAAATCCTACAACCAAAGCCTCATACTCGACTTCATTTTTATTTAACTGAACGGTCTTAATGGCCTACCTCAGGGTTTCTCCTGAGGGCGTGACTAGAACTACCCGAGCCCGGACCCTTTTACATTGGAAACTCCATCCGTAAACAATGTCCAAACTTCTGATGTTATTTTCGACACCAGCATTGCCTCTTTAGAAACTAGGGGCATTAACCCAGGATTGAAATCGGCCACAAAGTCGGCCAAAACTTGTGACTTGATCGCAGTCCTGGGTTTGTACTCGATGATGAATTCACTAATTTCAACTGCATATTTAGACAAATGGGTTGACAACTCAAGCTTGTGAAGAACATTCCTCAAGGGAAAGGTTGTCATAACGGCTATTGGGTGACATTGAGAGTAAGGCATAAGCTTTTGAGAGGCAATTACGAGAGCTAAAGCCAGCTTTTCGAGGTGCGGATAGCGAGTTTCCGCTCCCGACAATATTTTAGTAACATAATAGACATGAAATTGCGTACCTTCTTCTTCTCGGACTAGAACATCACTTACTGCAACTTTCGAGACTGCTAGATATATCAACAATTGTTCGCCTCCCCCCGGTTTTGACAATAACGAGGTTAGATGGGTATCTCTTTAAATCCTTCAGTGCATGTTGGCATTCGGGAGTCCACTCGAAATTGTTCTTCTTTTTGAGAAGTGAGAAGAAGTGATGTCACTTCTTAGAAGATCTTGAGATGAACCTTCTTAAGGCTGCTAACCTTCTAGTTAATTTTTTGTACCTCTTTTATATTTGTCATTTGATCCGGAATGTCCTCGATAGCTTTGATTTTGTCGGGGTTTACCTCGATCCCTCTTTACGAGACCAGGAACCCCAAGAAATTTTTCGAAACCAACCCCGAACACATATTTTTTTGGGTTGAGTTTCATATTATTCTTCATCAAGATATCGGAGGTTTCTTGGAGGTGCTTCGAGTGATCTCCCGCATTCAAAGACTTGACTAACACGTCATCAATGTACACCTCCATTGTCTTGCCTATTTGATCCTCAAACATTTTGTAAACGAGCTTCTAATAAGTGGCTCTGCGTTCTTAAGCCCAAATGGCATCACATTATAAGAATGTGTGCCAAAGTTCATCATGAATGACATTGTTTCCTGATCATCCGGGTTCATCTTGATTTGATTGTACCTGGAGTAAGCATAGAAGAAATTCATCAACTTGTGCCCGACCATAGCATCAATCATTTGATCAATTTTTTGCAATGGGAACGAGTCTTTAGGGCACGCCTTATGTATATCTTTATAGTCTACGCACATTTTAAACTTGTTATTCTTTTAGGTACTACAACTACATTAGATAACCATTTTGGATACTTTACCTCCCGTATTGAACCGATATTGAGTAACCAGGTTACCTCCTCTTTAACAAATTTGTTCCTGACCTCGACAATCGAGCGTTTCTTCTGCCTTACTGGCGGGTAGTTTGGATCTAGGCTTAGCTTGTACACGGCCATTTCCAATGAGATATCTATCATATCTGAGTACGACCATGCAAAGAAATCGACGTTAGCTTTAAGAAAATTTATAAATTTTAACCTGAGTTCGAGATGAGTCCTGTTCCCAAGTGAAACTTCCTTTCCAAGAATTCTTCGAATAAAGACACTTGCTCGAGTTCTTTTGCATTGGACATTGTTGCATCCGTTTCCTCCGGTACCTGAAAGTGTCTCGGTACCTGGTGGGATTCCGATGACTCCTCGCCTTTTATCATCTTCATTTGGCAAGGGAGAAGGCGTCGATTCCTGTAGTTTCTATTTACTGGGCTCCTCCCTCTTGTTGCTGAAAATCGATACTGCGTTCATATCTCTTGCTGGTTGATACCTTCTTATCTCCTTGATTCCTTCCAAGATTGATAATTTCAGCAGTTGATGATATGTTGAGGGCACAACCTTCATCTCGTGTATCCACGGCCTTTTGAGGATTACGTTGTAGCCCATGTCACCGTCTACCACTTCAAATAAGGTGGTCTTGGTTACCCCTTCGGCGTTTGTAGGTAGCAATATCTCTCCTCGGGTTGTCACACTCATCAAGTTGAACCCGACTAAGAACTTTATCGCCGGAATAATGCTCCCGGTTAGCTTTGCTTCTTCTAGCATTCTCCATTGAATGATGTTGACTGAGCTTTCTGAGTCAACCAAAACACGCTTAATTTTGAAATCTAAGACATTAAGAAAAATTATCAGAGCGTCATTATGTGGCAGAAGAAGTCCGTCGGTGTCTTCCTCCGTGAAGTTGATATCATCTTCTGTGACTTCATTGAGTCTCTTGTTGTGAGTCACCAATATCTTCGTTTTCTTGGCCACCGAGAAAGTTATGCCATAAATTTCATTCCCTCTAAAAATCATGTTGATAGTCAACCGAGGGGAGTCTTCTACCGCCTTCGAAGGCTCTGCGTTATCCCAGCTTCGGCCATAGTTGTTATTTGGTCACTTAAAAACTCCCTAAGATGGCGATTCTTTAATAATGTCACCACCTCTTTACGTAAATGTCAGCAGTCCCCAGTAAGGGTGGGCATAAAATCCAAAAAATTGAATTCCGAGCCGAATCAAATTAATTTGGTATTTCGGTATATTTCGATATAGAAATTGCAGTATTTCGATATTTCGGTACGGTATACGGTATTGAACTTTTGATATTTCGGTATTCCGAAATACCGAAATATTTAAGTCCAAGCCCAACCTTTTTTTTTATTTTCTAGCCCAATAAGCCTAAGCTCAACACCCCAAGACCCCTAATTCCATAATCCCTTAGCGCTCAAGAAGACTTACAAGCAGTATCTGGTTACCCCATTTCCCTTTTCTATCATTTTCGTTCTTGGTTGCTTGCAGGTTTGTTTCGTCTAAGGACTAAATTTACCCCTTTCAGTTATTGTTAGCAAATATTTGACTTTGACTCTAGTAGATAAAACTGGCCTATTTGTTTATATGGTTAGGTTACTGCATTTTCGGCTAGACCATGCAAGGAATCGAAAGTGAGAAAATATTGGAATTGGTACCATTACACACTCGGAAGGGATCTGATAATTTTGACATCAGTAAATATTTTCTATGGAATCCATTTAGGAAATGTGGACTGCTTGGAATGTTGGTTTTACTGTTACTCTATTTTTATTGTTCACCACTACTGCCATTCTAGAGATCAGAATGTGGATGACCACAAAATATAAAATCTTCTCTGCGTGATCCATTCATGTATTATGAGGATTTTTCTTTATATTCTTCTTTATATTTCTTCCAAATATCATATCAAACATAAATTCTTTTACAGTTCAACCAAACACAACAACCACGACTATTGTCTAGCAGGCAATAGCTAGCTTAGCATATTGTGTCCAGTCCACTGCCCATTTCATTTATATCATCTATTCAGTTAATGTATCAAACCAAAACCGTACCGAACCAAAATAAGAAATATTGAACCATACCGAACTACCTTGGTACGGTATTTGGTATACACAATTAATAAACCGAATACCGAGATACCAAACTGAAGTTTTTAAATATCGAAATAAAGTACAGAATACCCATCCCTAGTCCCTAGTTTTATGGCCGTGAGTCCCATGATATTTGCATCATAAGCCTCTGGCTGGGATCAGATATGATGGATTCAGGAATCATACTTCTTTGATATTCCTCATCGCCGATATCAATTCCATTACGGTGATGTTGAAGTTGTAGTCCGATAATCTGGGATATGTGGAATCCCGAACCCCCGATACCTCTTTTTCTTGTAACGACCTGATGTTCCGTCCATGGTCGGTTCTTCTATTAGGAATGAACCTGTCTGATGACTGAAACCCTTTGCTGTTGCATCCCTCGGTTCTTTCATATGGCAAGAAATGACTTTTAGAAGACCACCGATCCACATCGAGGTCATTTTGAACTTATCCGGGTTCTTGTCTCGGTCCAGTCCCTTGGTTGATGTCGGGAACCCGAGCTGGTCATCTTCGATCCTTATTTTTGACTCATAATGGTTATGGACATTCGCCCATGTGGTCGCTTGGAATTCGAGTAGGCTTTCCTTCAGCTTTCGGAAGGCATCAAATCTCATCGGATTCAAACCCTTTGTGAATGCCTTTGCTGCCCACTCGTCTGGTACAGCCGATAGCAATATCCTCTATTTCTGGAATCTGATCACGAATTCCCGCAGCAATTTAGACTCTCCTCGCGCAATCCTAAATATGTCTGCCTTCCTGGTTTGGACCTTCTTGGCCCCGGCATGGGCCTTAATGAATGAATCTGCAAGCATTTCAAAAGAGTCAATTGAATGCTCGGGTAAGAGTGAGTACCATGTAGAGCCCCCTTCGTGAGGGTTTCACCAAACTTCTTTAGTAGGACCGATTCAATCTCATGCTGAGCCAAATCGTTCCCTTTCACAGCCGTGGTATAGGTTGTGATGTGCTCTTGCGGATCCGAAGTCCCATCATAATTTGGTATGTTCGACATCTTGAACCTCTTCAGAATCAACTCTCGTATTGCGCTCGGTTTAAATGGTAACTGTGTGTATTTTTTCGAATCCAGGCCTTTTATTATTGGTGGTGCGCCCGAAATCTGATCTATTTGGGCATGAAACTCCATTGCATTTCGATCCATCTATTCGTTCATTTCTCTCATAAATCTCATATGCTCAGTTTTGAAGGGATCATTCTCGTTGTTGTTTCCTGGTCCGCTACCAATCCCTCTAGCTTCATCGAAACCAACCTCGCCTCTTGGGGGTGTTGTTATCGACTCTCTGAGTCGTTTGATTTGCACACGCTGGAAGAAATTGGGCCTCTTCCACTCACATTATTGGAAGCGTCTGACAACGCTTACTTCAACTCCGTCATCACATGATCCTGCCTCGAGATGTGGCCCATAATGTCTTTCTATTTCTCTCTTAGGATTTTCACTGTTTCCTCAATGTGTTTCTCCTCCGCGTCATTGGGAGTTGGCTCCCATACATGCCGAGGGTACTGTCCTTCACGAATCGGGGTTGCTTCATCCCCTTGCTAAGAAAAAAAATCAAACAAGTTAGTAATAAACGTAAGGATCAAAGCAATCACGCAACTGTCTAAGCCCCGTGGTGGGCGCCAAACTGTTACCCGTAAAATGGTACGGTTAAATTTGTTACGTGGTTTATAGACAAGCAAACTGATTTGATCCCAAAAATGATAAAGAAATAAGATTAAAAGTAAGACTTAGCAGTTGAAATTGAATAAGACGACGGGCCTGGCTCCGAGCGCAATGTCTCCGAGGGCAGAAATGAAAGCAATATAAAAAGCAAATAATGTTGTTTAATTTAGAGCGAAAATGAAATACAACATATGTTTTGCCAAGAATTTTCGTGCCTTACAATGACTACTGAGCCTTATATTTATAGCTATACCTAGGGAAACAAGATCTCCCCACTTAAATGATAATAAAGAGGGCATTGGCGAATATGTAACGGCAGGCCATGAGTGCAAATCTTCTTTGCAACGGTCGCTCATTTAATGTGAGAGAATATTCCCTTATTAAATGCTATCCGATGACAAATACCCGATCTACTCCTATTGACTATGTTTCCTTCGGGATTTCCCCGGCCTCTGCCACAGTTGACGTGTCCGGTACTGATTGTTACTTGACTTGCCTTTTATTTGTCTTCGACTCCACGTGTCATGCTATCATTCAACCATTTATTATGAATCAATTTTACCCTATATACCTAGTATTACTTATTGTTTATATGATATTTATAAATATATCAAAATCATTCAATATAAATTAAAACTCTACTCTTATAACAACTTGTTTGGATGGTTGTTACCTGTTGTATCGTATCGTATTGTTACTTTAAATACGATGTTTGTTTTAATTATTACTTAAATTTTATTGTATCGTATCGTTAATTTTGTCGTTACGTAACGACGAAATGTGCCACTTTATGTAACGACCGATTTGGTGTGGTCGCGTCGTTACCTTGTCTTTTTCTCTCAATCTCACCCTTAATTATTATTAAATAATTTTATTTTATCATTTATCCTACCTTTTTATATAGTAAATTTACCCTGTATCATAATTTTTTTCATAATATTACAAGTTTATTCTTCATATTGCTCGTGCGTGATATCATAAAACGACGACAAACAACATAATATATCCAAACCCCGTATTCATCAAACGATACAGTACAATATAATACAATACGATACAATATATTATAAAACGATATGTAACAACCATTCAAATAAGCTGTAAATCACTATATAAAAGAAGAGATATATTTATAGAAGAGGGAATGTTCAAAAGAGTAATAATACAAAGAGAATAAAAATATGATAAAATAAAAATAAAAAGAAAAAGAAAAAAGGTATGGTAGAAAATATAAAAATAAAAATAAAAATATAAATTAAGTGGAGTCCCCTCCTTACAACCCAAAGCAAATTTTCTCAAACCTAAGTCTCAAACAAAAGAGCAAAAAATCAAAGATGCAGAGATGGTGCACCAAGCTCCGATCCCTCGCCGCTCTCCGTTCAACTCCAAGCACCCATTACCCTCTTCCCTATCGTCTTCTTACCACTGCTACCAATCCCATTAACAGACCTTTTACTCGTACCTTATTTTCTTCCAGCTTTACACCCATTTCCCATAGCCCCATTTCATTCCCAAGTTCTACTCACTCGTCTTTCCTCCCTTCTTCTGTAAGCTGGGTTCTTTTTTTTCCTCATATCTTTATCATTTTCATTTTTTTTGTCGAGAAAAATTTAGTTTAAAAAGCGATTTTTAATTAGTGGGTACTTGTTGGTCACCTGATGTGTTGGGCTTGAACTATATATAGATAAATTTTTTTTTACATGTGTATATTTATATTAAATTGCACTCATTCATAAGGGGCAGCCCGTAATGACTTAAAATCTTGGATTGGCGTCTGCATATTGTGTTCAGTTCTTTTGGTTTCCCAGAACGTTTAAATAGTAAAATCCCCTTATTCTATTTATATGTAATTGCTGTAATAAGTGCCACTGCTATTTAACTAAGAGCTGGAAAATGAAAGGAAAAGTAAAGGGGTTAATAAAAATTTGAGCTTAATTCGCGATAGTCTTGGATGGTGCTGAAAATGCTAGTAGAGTCTTTTGTGTGCTTATTGCATCTGTCTGTTATTTACTTGTATATTGTTGATTGATGTTTTTTTCTAGTTCCAGGTGCTGAAATGTCTTGTAGCATTTGTTCTATGTTTATTGCATTTGTCTGTTATTTACTTGTTTAGTGTTGATTGCTATTTTCTAGTTCACGCAAGTGCGGTACATCACTGCAAAACAGAAGAAAAGGAAGTTGAAAAGCAGGAAACCGATGACTCCAGTCACATCAAAAGTCAAGAAAATCAAAATGAAATTTTACTCGTATGTATATGTCTTCATTAACCAATTTGTTTTATATTTTTAGTCATCTGAGATATTGAAGAGATGTAACACTTGTTTCTGAATCAGGTCTTATAAGGACAGATTTAGGGTGATGAAAGATGGACTGATTAGGCGCTGGAGAGCGGGGAAGCGACACAATGCACATTTAAAGGTCAGCTTTTCTCTTTTGCTTAGGAAGCTGGGATTGATTAAGCCAAATGCTCTATACATGACCTTTTAGTCTTGTTTATATTGCCTTACGCTTGAGAGGTGGTGTTTTAGGCTAAGTTGCTCGGACACGAGTGCGGATCTAGACCTCTAGATCCTTCGAAATATAAATTCTAAGATTCGGGGATACGGATCCTAGTATGGATAAGGGTGCACGGATCCGGCTAAAAATAATTAAGTATATATATATAGCTCTAAATTATGAGAAATTTTGTGGAACACTTACGTATAGCTTGTAAAGTGTGTATTTATTTTTTATTCTCAAGTTATAAATAAGTAAAGAATTGATTTCCTAGATAAGGTATGCTATTTTCTTCAAATTTACCCTAGTTTTAGTTCTGATTTCGGGAATCAAATTGTATCTCGTCTCGAATTTNGAGAATGCTTCTCGGTGAAAGCGTATATCTTTCTTCCCACCATGCAAGAAACTTGGTTACTCTTTGGCAATGAGTGGGAAGATTACACCTTGCTGTTGCAATTGTTCAAGTTTGTGAATAGGTGCATAACTTGTAAAGTAGTCATTACTTCCTGAAATGAACTCATGTGATCGAAGGGTGCTAAACTTATTGAATTGATAGGATTCTTTTTGCTTAACACATTGAAATGGTTTAACAATCCAGTTGATTTAGGGTTCAAAGATGTAATGAACTAAAATCTAAGTGAAAATCTAGGGCTGTCTGTCAATCGTTAGTTGATGATTTGTGACACCTGTTTAGGAGAAAGAAATTAGGGATTAAGGAAGTTTGGACTTTGGTGAGACCTCTAAATTGGAGCTTTCAGATGTTAAGGGAAATGTTCCTTATCAAAAAATAAATAAGGGAAACGCTGTAAGGAAGAAATCTGGAATCCAATATGCAGTGAAACTAGTTATGAATCAGGAATGAGAATGTGTAAAGGATTTGTACGACTTATTGAATTGAAGTTTTTTTGGAGCAAACTTATTGTGGTTGTAGGCCCTTGTGGGATCAAACTTGTGCTCTAAGAAAATTAGGATTTCAACTTTTGTCAACTAAGACTATAGAAATGGATCAAGGCTTTTCTGACTAATCTCGATATTGAGAGTTTCCTAACCGGCAGCATGGTGTAGTGGTATACAAGGTTCACGAAATTCACGAATTTCCTTATTAAAAAAAGGTCTCTTGAAATTGGCTTTAGACTCAAGTGGCAAGCAAGTGTTATCTCTTTTGCTAGAGGGATAGAAGGCAAAACAAAATAAAGCTTCTTTTTTGATCTTACGTGTTGAAGGCAAAAGATAAAAGTAAAAGCCTCTAAGTGGATTGCATTCCTTTCAGTGCATTTTTAATAAATTTTGGCAGGCCATATGTGATGCAGAAAATTACGTTTAGAATGAAGATTGCTATAAGTGCAGGAACTATGAATTTAATGTTCATACTTATCACAAAAAGGAAAGATCTGAATTATTTTCTTTTATCTTAATTATCAAAGTTCGTGTTGCCTTTTAGAAGGATTTCACACTAAAGTTCATTTTTCTGTCCAAGTTTATCTGTATTTATGTTGCGAGGAGCATTCTGGGCAATCTTTATCTTGGGGTTTTATTGCGTCTTTTGGTGTCTTTTAGGTTGTTCTAGTATGCTGAGTTTTGGTTAAAGGTTAGGCAACAGAGGGTAGTCAATTAAACAAATGCAGTCATAAAAGTATGATCACTAAGCTTGACTAAAAGCTTTCAAACACCTAGAGAAATTAAGATGTGCTAATAATCAGAATTGCAGGTTAACTTGACCAGCTGCTAGTGCATGTCGAAAAATTGATTTGTATTCTGTAGTGACACAAGAGGAGCACGAGTGGGAAGGGTTCACTTTGGTTCAGTTGAAGCCCTATTTCTTAGAGGAAATTGTGCAAAATCCTTGAAGATGTTCCTTTTAGCACGTTATAGAAGTTCTTGAGAATAACATAAAAGGCAGGAATAGCTGATATTAAGAAATTGCAGATCAACAAACTACATAAAAGGAAGGAAAATAATATAAAAGAAATCCAGAAAACTAGTAACCAAATAATAAAAATTTGCCTAGAATAAGTAAAAGATAGAAGCTGAATTAATAACCTAAGCATTATAGAGTGCTACAGGACCACAACTACGATGCTGCTACACTGGTGAATAGTGATCCTACGGAACTTCTAGTTTTGCCCCATCTGTTTTTGTATCAGCTCTCCCTAGGTTCTAAAAGAAAGCTGGTGCCCAAGTTTTTGCATTCCATGGTGAGTGGGAGTGTCCATGTAATCCTTTCCATCATTTCTTCCTTTTTCTCTTATTGATTGGCTGAAGAATCTTCATATTTGATAAATTCACAAGATGAATGTTGTAAAAATGTGAATGCTAAGATATTTGTGCGCTCATGCAAGATTGAACAAGATTAGAAATGATCACATCTAACCGATGGTGCAAGTAACATAGAGGATGAAAAAGAGAAGGTCAACTAAGATGGCTTTTTCATGTCCTACGTAAGACCTTAAGATGTACCTGTCTATACATGCGAGTGCGACAATATGATGATAGAAAGTGGTAAAATGCGATGAGGTACAAATTTCAATGTACTTGACAATCTTTCGAAATTAATATAGGCTTAGCCAAGAAGATGACCCAATTAAAGCAAATAAACAATATATGTTATATCAACTAGTTAGGATTGAGGTTTAACTGTTAATTTTACACTTACATTTGGTGTGGTGCTTTCGGGAGTCTTTTGGTTCTGGTTAGACTTATATGTGTGGAAATAAATGCAAGATCAAGAGAACCTTAAGTTTTAGAGAGCCACTAATTTGCATCAAAATACAAATTGTTAAGTCTTGGAGTGGGAGCTGAATAGAGTAGAATGGATAAAGAAGATCCATATAGCCTATTCAACTAATTTTGTTTTGAGGCATGATTGATTGATTCATTGGTTGTCATTTGTTTCTTAACTACTATGTATCGAATGTAAAATCCATCCTCAATCGAATTGCATAGAAACACTTACTAATGAGTTGACATTGCTTTTCTTTCTCCAATTAGTTAATAACTGCGTAGTTAATTACGATATTGTGCATCACAGCTAAGTGTAACTTGGTGCGGTAATACAGTATTTGATGTGGGATGTATTAAACTAAAGTCCTGTGGGAACATAATCTTGCAAGCTGTCAGGCTGAACTAGTCTAAATTAGATTTGATTTCTGCTCAACTGCAGAGTATTCAGCTTGTTAAGAGGAATAGTAAGTTCAAAATCTCCTTAACAAGGTGAAGTCTGCCGTAAGATCACAGCTTCTGAATCACTCTTATCTTATGCCTTCATTGAGTGGTGTCCCCAACTTGTTTGGGATGGAGGCGTAGTTGTTGATGACGGTAGTGTCGGGAAAAGTTTGCACACACCTCGACTATTTCACCGGGTACTTGCTATTTCCCACCACACAGGTTTTGGTAGGCAAATCTTTGGATTTTCCTGAACTCAAGGACTTCAGAAGTTGATTTTATGGTAGATTCTTGGATATGTAGAAATATAGTAAGGTCAAATATGCTGGAGTACACTTTTTTTAAGAATAAAAAGGTAGAATTCCTTGTTTCTCCTCCTCCATGGTGCTCTTTACACATCAACAAAATGACACATTTATCATTAAAAAGAGATCCTTGAGCACCTAACCGAAGTTGAGCTCCCATCTTCTGTGTTGAATTATCTGCATGGTATTGTGTTTGTACACTGGCATTCTTATAACTACGATGTGTTGTTAAACTAGTTTTATTGCTTGCTGCAGTCTAAGAAATCAAAACGTCGACTCAGGCAACCTGCTACTGTCCCTTTGGCTTATGCAAAAGTGATGAAGAAGCTCAACTTTTGTGGTTGAAGCATTAGTAGTTCTACGCCCTTGCTGCGCTTAAGAGGCTTTTTTTACTCTTCTCATTTTATTGGTTTCTCCTCTGGTATCAACTACTAGTGTAGCAGATTTTTTTAAGTAAAAAATGTAACATCTTTTGTTTCAGGTCGTTCATAACAAAGCTTTTACATTCTCTGGCAAATGAGTG
>AWOL01S0187421.1:0-10114 GCA_000715115.1 Nicotiana otophora | reverse complement strand
ATTGGCTCGAATCTAACCAAAAATAATTCGATACAATCACTAAAATTTATAGGAATCTATTCTATAAGAAAATACTACATTTTCAACAAAAATCCCGAAATTAATTAAAATTTCGTCTGTGGGGCCCATGTCTCGAAATCTGGCAAAAGTTACGAAATCTGACAATCCATTCAGTTATGAGTCCAACCATACCAGTTTCGCCCAAATCCGACTCCGAATCGATACCGAAATCTCAAAAATTCGTTTCTATGAGATTTCTAAAAATTTCCCAAATTTCAATCTCAAAACACTAATTAAATGGTGAAAACAATGATATATTAGTGTATGAAGACCAAATCCGAGTTAGAATCACTTACCCCAATGTCTTTCCTTGAAAATCTGACAAATGTCGCCTCTGCTAAGCTCAAGTTTGTCAAAAATGGCAATTGGGACGAAATTCCCTCCTTTATAGATCTTCTGAGGCAGCCTTCGGAACTGGGCCTCGATCGTGGCTTCGAGCATGGCCCTCGAGCCTAGCCTCGATCGTGGCATCGATTATGGCATCTATCATGGAATCGAGGCTGGTCCTCGGTCATGGCCTTGACCATGGTATCGAGCCTGAGCCTTAGATCATGGCGTCGAGCCTGAGCGTTCAATAATGGCCCCGATCATGGCATCGAGCCTGGGCCTTCGATCATGGCATCGAGCCTGAGCCTTCGATCATGGCATCGAGCCTGAGCCTTCGATCATGGCATCGAGCCTGAGCCTTCGATCATGGCCTTCATTATGGCTCGATATTTGGGCTCGATCCTGAGCCTTGCCCCTAGCTTCGACCCTGGCCGTTGGCCGTCAACCCTGGGCTTGATATCTGGGCTCGATCTTGGGCTCGATCACAACCCAGAATATTCAGCAGAAAAGAAAAATTGCAGCAGCTTTTTAAGTCCAATTTTTGAACTCATCCGAGGCCCTCGGGACCTCAACCAAATATACCAACAAGTCCTAAAACATCATACGAACTTATTTGAAACCTCAAATCACATAAAACGACGCTAAAATCACCAATCATGTTCCAATTCAAGCTTAATGAAACTTAGAATTTCCAGCTTCTACATTCGATGTCGAAATCTATCAAATCATGTCCGATTGATTGCACACAAGTCATAAATGACATAACGGAGCTATGAAAATTTTTAAAACTGGATTCCGACCCCGATATGCTCCTAAGTACAAAATCACCATACGGAGCTATTGGAACCGTCAAATCCCGATTTCAGGGTCGTTTTCTCAAAATGTTGACCGAAGTCAAACTTGGCCCTTTTAAGGCTAACTTAAGGAACTAAGTATTCCGATTTCAACACAAACACTTCCAAATCCCGAACCAACCATCCCCGCAAGTCATAAATCATTAAAAGCACATACGAGAAGTTATATTTCAAGGACCAGGGTTCTAAAAGTTAAAATGACCAGTTGGGTCATTACATTCTCCACTTCTTAAACAAACGTTCGTTCTCGAACAGGTTTAGAATTGTACCTGGAGTGCTGAATAAGTGTGGATATCTGCTCCGCATATTTTCCTATGCCTCCCAAGTCGCTTCCTCGACTGGTTGGTCCCTCCACTGGAATTTTACTATAGAAATCCTCTTGGACTTCAGCTGGCGAACCTGTTTATCAACAATGGCAACTGGTTCTTCTTCATAACCCAAGCTATTATCTAGCTAAACTGTGCTGAAGTCTAACACATGTGATAGGTCGACATGATACTTCCGGAGCATAGATACATGGAAAACCGAATGAACTCCTGGCATATTGGGAGGCAATGCAAGCTCATATGCAACCTCCACAACTCGTCTCAACACCTTAAATGGGCCTATAGACCTTGGGCTCAACTTGCCCTTCTTACCGAATCTCATGATTCCCTTTATCGGCGAAACCTACAAGAGAACTTTTTCACCCATCCTAAATGATAAATCTCGCGCATTCTGATTTGCGTAACTCTTCTTTCTCGACTGCGCTGTATGAAGTCGCTCCTGAATCAACTTAACCTTTTTCAAGGCATCCTTCACCAAATCAGTACCATATAACTTAGCCTCACCGGGCTCAAACCACCCGATGAGCGAACGACATTGCCGACCATATAAAGCCTTAAATGGAGCCATCTCGATGCTGGATGGGTAACTGTTATTATAAGCAAACTCGGCCAAAGGCAACAAACGATCCCACTGACCTCCAAATTCAATCATACATGCCCTGAGCATATCCTCCAAAATTTGAATTGTCTGCTTTGACTGCCCGTCGGTCTGCGGATGAAAGGCTGTTGAGCTTTACACGGGTCCCCAATTCACTCTGTACTGCTATCCAGAAATGTGAAGTAAACTGAGGGCCTCTATCTGATATGGTAGAAATTGGCACGCCGTGCAACCGAACTATCTCCTAAATATATATCTGAGCCAACCTCTCTTAAGTATACGTAGTCACATTAGGAATAAAATGTGCCGACTTGGTCAACCTGTCAACAATGACCCAAACTGCATCAAACTTCCGCAAGGTCCACGGCAACCCAACTACAAAGTCCACATTAGGAACACATAGACGATCCTGGAGTTGCAAAACACCATCCACACCAATAGTAAATTCCTTGGCACCACCCCATAGTACCGTTTCTCGAAGAACCATTAAGTGTGGATCATCATACTGGCGAGCCTTGATCTATTCAAATAGTGAAGATTGAGCTACAACACATGCAAGAACTCGGCTGGGCTCTGAAATATCTAGCCGCACAAGTCTGTTGGCCAAGGACTGAATATCTAAAGCTATCGGCCTCTCCTCTGCTGAAATGAAAGCCAAACTACCCATACTCTTCGACTTTCTACTTAAGGCATCTGCAACCACATTTGCTTTGCCCGGATGATACAGGATAGTAATATCATAATCTTTTAGTAACTCAAGCCATCTGCACTGTCTCAAATTTAGGTCCCTCTGCTTGAACAAATGCTGCAAACTACGATGATCCGTATAAACTTCACAAGACACCCGTAGTTTCCTAACACCCTATATCCTCTCGAAGATAAGTACAGACGTCTATGTACCGATCCGAAAGACTCTATTAGGTCTGCTCATAACTTGTAAGACCTACGTGAACCTAGTGCTCTGATACCATGTTGTCACGACCCAATTTCACCTATAGGTCGTGATGGCACCCAACATTACAGCTAGGCAAGCCAACTAATAAATTAAACGTATATCAATCATTCCTTAAAAATTTTCCAAGTAATTCTGTTCTTTTTCCTAGAAATATTAATGAACATAGAAAAGATACTGATTAATTTAAATCCAAGATAAATAATCAACTCCCAATTCTATAAATGTGTGTGCCAAGACCTGGTGTCATAAGTGTATGAGCATCTAGTAGATTATACAAAACTCCAAATACTATCTGAAATACAATAGATAGAATGTAAATACAAGAAGAGACATTGGTAGCTGCAGAACAGCTCAAAAGGCAGTTCACCACTACGCCTCTGGATAATGTGGGTGTAAGAAAATAGGTCCCCAACTAGTACTTGTCTCAGGTCCTGCAAACAAAAATGCAACAAGTATAGTATGAGTACGTAAACAACGTGTACCCAGTAAGTATCAAGCCTAATCTCGAAGTGGTAGAGACGAGATGGCAGACTTTGACACTCACTATGGGTCAATAATAATAATTGAAATAAAACTAGAATATCTAAAGTAGCATGATTCACAGAATATAACAATAATTTATTTAGTAGAAGTAATTAAATTCCTTCAATTCCAATAAATTTCCAATTTATCAATTAATCTCATTTACAAGAATAACAATCATTCCTTAACAAGCATGGATAATAATTCTTTAAATTCCAAGGATTTTCAATTTATCATGTAGCTTCACAAGCTGCAATAAACTATCAAAGTATCGTGTAATAATTATTATTAGACACGATTACTACTGAGGTCGTACGACCCGATCTTGAGTGTTGTGTACACTGCCGAAAGACGTGCGGCACGATCCATAGATGCATCTAATCCTGCCGAGGCGTTCGGCCCGCTGCACAAGAAAGGGGGACATTTTCTTATGTACCTCCGGAAGGAGAGTATATTTATTATAATATCAATTCGAGAGCATGAATAATTTCTCTTAATAATTAATTATTTTACACAGAACATTAAGCATATGAGATTTCCATCCTTTAATATTTTTATCTAACAATTCACAATATATATATATATATATATATATATAAAATATTAATTAAACAAAAATTATAATTTACACAAGTAATTCATGCTTTGAGTCCTAAACTACCAAGATTTTAGCATTAATAGTAGCTACGCACGGACTCTCGTCACCTCGTGCGTACGTAGCCCTCACAATTAGCAACAATTATTACTTTAATTACCTATGGGGTAATTTCTCCCTCACAAGATTAGACAAGAGACTTACCTTGTCTTGCTCCAATTTAGTCCACTAGTAGGCCTTTTCCTCGATTATCCAACTTTGATTAGCTCGAATCTAACCAAAAATAATTTGATACAATCACTAAAATTTATAGGAATCAATTCTATAAGAAAATACTACATTTTTATCAAAAATCCCAAAATTAATTAAATATTCTTCTGTGGGGCCCACATCTCGGAATCCGGCGAAAGTTCCAAAATCCGACAACCCATTCAATTACGAGTCCAACCATACCAGTTTTGCTCAAATACGACTCTGAATCGATAGCAAAATCTCAAAAATTCGTTTCTATGAGATTTCTAAAAATTTCCGAAATTTCAATCTCAAAACACTAATTAAATGGTGAAAACAATGATATATTTTTGTATAAAGACCAAATCCGAGTTAGAATCACTTACCCCAATGTCTTTCCTTGAAAATCTGACAAAGGTCGCCTCTCCTCAAGCTCAAGTTCGTCAAAAATGGCAAATGGGATGAAATTCCCTCCTTTATAGATCTTCCGAGGCAGCCTTCGGAACTGGGCCTCGATCGTGGCTTCGATCATGGCCCTCGAGCCTGGCCTCGATCTTGGCCTCTATCATGGCATCGAGCCTGGGCCTCTGTCATGGCCTCGATCATGGCATCGAGCCTGGGCCTTCGCTCATGGCCTCGATTATGGCATCGAGCCTGAGCCTTCGATCATGGCCTCGATCATGGCTCGATATCTAGGCTCGATCCTGAGCCTCGTCCCTGGCTGTTGGCCGTCGACCTTGGGCTCGATATCTGGGCTCTATCTTGGGCTCGATCAAAGCCCAGAATATTCAGCAGAAGAGAAAAATTGCAACAGCTTTTTAAGTCCAATATTTGATCCGTTAACCATCCGAAACTCACCCGAGGCCCTCGGGACCTTAACAAAATATACCAAAAAGTCCTAAAACATCATACGAACTTATTTGAAACCTCAAATCACATAAAACGACGCTAAAATCATGAATCATGTTCCAATTCAAGCTTAGTGAAACTTAGAATTTCCAACTTCTACATTCGATGTCGAAACCTATCAAATCAAGTCCGATTGACCTCAAATTTTGCACAAAAGTCATAAATGACATAACGGAGCTGTGAAAATTTTCAAAACTGGATTCTGACCCCGATATCAAAAAGTCAACTCTCCGGTCAAACATCCAAGCTTAAATTCTTGTTTTAATTATTTCAATCCTAATTCAACTACGGACTTCCAAATAAAATTTCGAACACGCTCCTAAGTCCAAAATCACCATATGGAGCTATTGGAACCGTCTAATCCTGATTTCGGGGTCATTTTCTCAAAATATTGACCGAAGTCAAACTTGGACCTTTTAAGTCTAACTTAAGGAACCAAGTGTTTCGATTTCAACCCAAACACTTTCAAATCCCGAACCAACCATCCCCGCAAGTCATAAATCATTAAAAGCACATACGAAAAGTTTTATTTTAGGGAACGGGGTTCAAAAAGTCAAAATGACCGGTTGGGTCATTATAGTCCAATTGGACTGAGCTGAAATCTAACACATAGGACGGATCACCATAATATTTTCGGAGCATAGACACATGGAACACCGGATGAACCGCTGATAAACTAGGTGGTAATGCAAGCTTGAAGGCTACTTCACCCACCCTTTCAAGAATTTTGAAGGGTCCTATATACCTAGGGCCCAACTTGCCCTTCTTTCCAAACCTCATTACACCTTTCATAGGTGAAACCCAGAGCAATGCTCTTTCTCCAACCATGAATGCAATATCACGAACTTTACCGTCGGCATAACTCTTTTGCCTAGACTGAGCTGTGCGAAGTCGATCCTGAATAATTTTGACCTTATCCAAGGCATCATGTACCAAATCGGTACCCAACAACCGAGTCTCTCCTGGTTCAAACCAGCCAACTGGCGATCGGCATTGCCTTCCGTATAATGTCTTATATGGAGCCATCTGAATGCTCGACTGATAGCTATTATTATAAGCAAACTCCGCAAATGGCAAGAACTGATCCCAAGGACCTCCAAAGACTATAACACAAGCGTGAAGCATATCTTCCAATATCTAAATAGTGCACTCTGACTGTCCGTCTATCTGTGGATGAAATGTTGTACTAAACTCAACCCGCGTGCCTAAACCACGTTGTACAGGCCTCCAGAAGTGTGAGGAAAACTGCGTACCTCGATCTGAAATAATAGACACGGGCACACTATGAAGGCGGATTATCTCACAAATGTAAATTTCAGCTAACCGCTCTGAAGAATAGGTAACTGCCACTGGAATGAAATGTGCTGACTTGGTCAACCTGTCCACAATGACCCAAACTGTGTCAAATGTTCTCTGAGTCCTTGGGAACCCAACAACAAAATCCATAGTGATACGCTCCCGCTTCCACTTAGGAATTTCTAACTTCCAAAGCAAACCACCAGGTCTCTGATGCTCATACCTGACTTGCTGACAATTCAGACACCGAGCTACATATGCAACTATATCCTTCTTCATTCTCCTCCACCAATAATGTTGCCGCAAATCTTGATACATTTTAGAGGTACTTGGATGAATAGAATACCTGGAACTATATGCCTCTTCAAGAATTAATTCACGAAGCCCGTCAATATTAGGCATACAAATACGACCCTGCATTCCTAGAACTCCATCTTTCCCTACAGCAACCTGTTTGGCATCACCGTGTCGCACCGTGTCCTTAAGGACAAGTAAATGAGGATCATCATACTGCTGCTCTCTGATGCGCTCATATAAAGAAGACCAAGCGACTGTGCAAGCTAGAACCCGACTAGATTCTGAAACATCTAACCTCACGAACTGATTGGCCAAAGTCTGGACATCTACAGATAACGGTTTCTCACCAACCGGAATATAAGCAATTTTGCCCATACTCACATCCTTTCTACTCAAAGCATCGGCCACCACATTAGCCTTTCCTGGGTGATACAAAATGGTGATATCATAGTCTTTCAACAACTACAACCATATTCTCTATCTCAAATTAATATCTTTTTGTTCGAACAGATACTGAAGGCTACGATGATCAGTAAATACCTCACATGAGACACCGTAAAGGTAATGCCTCTAAATCTTTAGTGCATGAACAATGACTGCCAATTCTAAGTCATGAACAAGAAAATTCTTCTTGTGAACTTTCAACTGTCGTGACGCATATGCAATCACCCTGCCATCTTGCATCAATACTGCACCAAGTCCAACGCGAGATGCATCATAATACACCGTATATGATCCTAAACCTGTGGGTAATACCAACACCGGCGCCATAGTTAAGGCAGTCTTGAGCTTCTGAAAGTTCAACTCACACTCATCTGACCATCCGAATGGAATACTTTTTTGGGTCAATCTGGTCAATGGGCTTGCTATAGATGAAAACCCTTCCACAAACCGGCGATAATAACCTGCCAAACGCAGGAAACTCCGTATCTCCATAACTGAAGTAGGTCTAGGTCAATTCTAAACTACCTCAATATTCTTAAGATCTACTTTTATGCCTTCAGCCGATACTACATGCCCCAAAAAGGCAACTGAGTCTAACTAAAATTCACATTTTGAAAATTTGGTATATAACTGATTATTTTTCATAGTCTAAAGCACACTCCGAAGATGCTGCTCATGCTCATCTCGACTGCTGGAGTAAATCAAGATATCATCAATGAACACAACCACAAAGGAATCCAAATAAGGCTTGAACACCCAATTCATCAAATCCATAAATGTTTTGGGGTATTTGTCAGCCCAAATGATATCACTAGGAATTCGTAATGCCCATACCGAGTCCGAAAAGCTGTCTTAGGGACATCGAATGCCCTAATCTTCAACTGATGGTAACCAGACCTCAAATCGATCTTCAAAAATACCTTGGCACCCTGAAGTTGATAGAATAAGTCATCAATTCTTGGCAACAGATACTTGTTCTTGATAGTGACCTTGTTCAACTGCCGATAATCTATACACATTCGCATTGAACCATCTTTCTTCTATACAAATAACACTGGTGCACCCTAGGGCGAGACAATAGGCCTAATGAATCCCTGATCAAGCAAGTCTTGTAAATGGGCTGAGTGCCCGGAGCTAAATCAATATAGAAGTCAATATCTCTGTCGGGTGGCATCCCCAGTAAATCTGCAGGAAATACATCTAGAAATTCACGGACAACTGGAACTGAATCCATAGAAGGAACATCTGCACTAGAATCGTGAATATGAGCCAAATATACTAGACAACCCTTCTCGACCATACGTCGAGCTTTCGTATAAGAAATACCCCTGCTGGTAGAATAACCAGGAGTTCCTTTCCACTCTAATTGAGGTAACCTCGGCATGGCTAAGGTCACCATTTTGGTATGACAATCCAATATAGCATTATAAGGGGACAGCTAATCCATACCCAAGATTACATCAAAATCTACCATATCAAGAAGTAAAAGATCCACACTAGTCTCAAGACTCCCAATAGTAATCACACACAAGCGATAGACATGATCTACCATGACAGAATCTCCCACCGGAGTGGACACATACACAGAAGCACTCAGAGAATCACGAGGCATCAATAGATATGAAGCAAAATAAGAAGACACATAGGAATAAGTAGATCCTGGATCAAATAGAACTTAAGCATCTCTATGGAAAACTGGAACAATACCTGTAATCACAGCATCAGATGATTTGGCCTTCGGCCTTCGGCCTTGCTGGAAAGGTATAAAATTGGGGTTGGGGTCCACCACTCTGAACTACGTCTCTGGGACGGCCTCTAACTTGTTGGCCTCCACCTCTAATGGAATGACTCTACCTCTAATGGCCTGACCTCCACCTCTAGCTGCCTGGCCCCTACCTCTAACTGGCTGATCAGACGGTGAAGCTACCGGTGCCGGTATAATGGCACGAGAATCTTGCCGAGATCTGTTACTCAACAACCTAGGGCAATACCTCCTGATGTGAACAATGTTCTCACACTCATAACACTCATCCTGCTGTCGTGGCTGCTGAAGCTGAAGCTAACCCGAACGGGCCAGATAACCGCTGTAGTGACTCTGGAGTGGTCGTGCACTGATATGATCTGAATGTGCACTAAATGATGGCTGCCTAGAGTAAGGCATAATAGGACCGTGACTCCCCGAAGCACTGTGAAAAGCCTGAAGTTCTGAATGAAACGGCCTGGGAGGATGACCCCTACCAAAATTACCCTTGCCTCCAGACGAGGCACCACTGAACCCACCGAACTAACGAGGCCTCTTATCAGACCCCTGCCCTCTCTCCTGTGCAAGAACCATCTTGATCCTCCTCACGACATTAGCAGCCGCCTGAAATGAAATCTCACTTCCGGTCTCCTTGGCCATCTGAAACCTGATAGGGTGAGTGAGTCCCTCAATAAACCTCCTCACTTTCTCTCCCTTAGTAGGTAGTAAAAGGACAGCATGACGAGCTAAATCGACAAAATGGGACTCATACTGAGTAACTGTCATACTGCCCTGCTGTAGACGCTCAAATTGCCTGCGATAATCCTCCCTCAATGTGATAGGGAGGAACTTCTCCAGAAATAGCCGTGAGAACTGTTCCCAGGTCAATGCTAGCCATCCAACTGGTCTGGTCAATGTATAATCTCTCCACCACCTCTTGGTGGAACCCGTCATCTGAA
>AWOL01S0187416.1:0-10312 GCA_000715115.1 Nicotiana otophora | reverse complement strand
GTGATTGTGAGCATATGACCATGTCGGGCGGATTATAGATGTGAGCTTGTGATCATGTCGGACGGATTGAGGTATTGACATATGATTTGTCCATGCGGTTGTAATTTGAAATGTGGGCACAAAGGNAGCCTGTGATCATGCCAGACAGATGGTGATATTGAGCCTGTGACCATACCGGGCGGATTGTGATTGTGAGCATATGACCATGTCGGGCGGATTATAGATGTGAGCTTGTGATCATGTCGGACGGATTGAGGTATTGACATATGATTTGTCCATGCGGTTGTAATTTGAAATGTGGGCACAAAGGGCCATGAGCATATGATAGTCGGTTGAGACCCGTGACTTGTGACTATAAGATGAGGTATCTCGGGGAATTTTCGTTGCGAGACTTGTGTTAGAACGACTTGATTAATTGATTGTCATTTGTGCTCCTTATTTGGTTTCAATGGTATTTTCACGGTGTTCTTATTGCTTTACTGTTTATATCACATATTGGTTTTGTTGCCAATTACCGATTTCTGCTTTTCATTGTTAGCTTTATACTTCTATACTGCACAGGTTATTTTGTCTAGTGAGTGTCTTGACTTGTACCTCGTCGCTACTCCACCGAGGTTAGTCTTGATACTTACTGGGTACCGATCGTAGCACACTCATACTACACTTCTGTACATTTTTGTGTAGAGCCGGGTATTGGAGATATCAAACTCGGCTAGAGTTAGCTTGTTGATCGCGAGGATTCAAGGTAGAGCTGCTCGGTCGTCGTAGTCCCTTGGAGTCCTTTCCTTATATTGTACTGTGAGTTTGTCATTTGATCAGTATTGTATTTTGATCTTCGACATCTTTCCATGTATTTAGCTAGAGTTCGTGACTCTGTATTACCAGTCTTAGGAGGTTGTTATGATTATTGCCGCGTAGGCTTATTCCGCTTTTGTTTCGATATTTATATTAAACTATGTTTCAAATTATCATCGTTAAAACTGGCTTAATCGTTGTTAGTAATCGGCTTACTTAGTCTTAGAGATTAGGTGCCATCACGATGCCTGCGGTGGGTTTTTGGGTCGTGACAAAACTTCTTAACGAATTCAAGCACATATAACACAAATAGTCACCCTTATCACTCCGTACATTCAACAACGGTGAGATGCCACTCAAAAACATTACAACCAACTTTGAACCCGAATTTGCATATTAAATTGATTATATGTGGAAAAAGTACCTTCAAAATCATGTCTCCGAGCCTTCGCCGCTCTCTTAATCCCCCGTAGGTCAAAGGTACTTTTAAAATCATATTTTTGATGTATTTATATCGTGTACAAAATCTCGAACCAAACTATCCTTAATGAGACGAAACAAAAAATCTGGCTTGAAATGTACTACTACAACGTGATGCACGTCGCCCCATGCGATGCAGTAGGAGGAGATATCAGAGGCTTTGCTTTTCTTCGTACTGCCAAGATTTTGGCCTACTGTGATGTCTTACGCGTCGCATCCAGGGCCGGCCCAAGCTCATCAAAGACTTAAAGCAAAATATTAATAAGATATCTTAATATATATAATTTAATGAACATCGTTTTTAAAACAAATAGATAAGTGAGGATGTAGAATTAAAAAAATGAGAACTTAGTTTTATAAAATACAGAAAATTAAATGAATTTAACGTTGATTGCATCACAACTGAAATGGAAAAATCCAGAAAACATAAGTGACTCCTTTTTTTTAGTAAGTCCCTTTCTATATTTGGTAACAATTCAACTTTAGATTTTTTTTTTTATCATTAATGAGATGATTTCTAGCCCAAAAACTTCTATGATTTATTTAAGATTACAAGTTTCAAAAACCTTCCTTTATTTCATAAAATCCATGTCCAGGCAAACACTTTCATATAAATTGGGACGGAGAGAGAATAATTTATGTAAGAAAAATAAATAATAAGTTAGATTATTAGATATAGTTACGTGACCAACTAATGAATAGAGAAATATAATTAGGTAAAAAATAAAATAAGATTGACAGAAAACTATTTTAGTTATATTAATTAGAGGAAGAAATCGAGTTATTAAAAATTAATATGACAATAAAGAAATAAATTTATCAATAATAAAAGATAATTATATAAATAATATACTACTATATATAGAGAGAGAAATACTAGTAATTTTGGGGCCCTTAAATATTTGGGGCCTAAAGCAAGTGTTTAACTTGCTTTATGGTTGGGCCGCCCCTGCGCACATCACATTGCAATAAGTTATTTTTTTCTACTTCAATATTTTGTCTTAATTTTTTTATGTAGGTTTAACCCTTGAACCTCGAACTCTATTCCGGTTGAATTTATTGGACTTCTACTCAGATTTTGAAATTTTAAAGTGTCTACTTTAACTCAAAAGATGCTTCTTAGCTCGGAATCAAGTCTTACACAATAAGAACCACGTAATAAATATAAAATATTCATGTTCAAACATAATTAAAGTGCATCAATTAAGAGGCAAATAACAAAAAAACGTGCGCCTAGCCTATTGTCAATAAGAGATTGTTTATTTTAATGAATCTTACTTGTTGGGATACAGTTATATCATAACGCTTAACACAATAAACTATTACTACTATATCTTAAATCATGCAGAGATAATAATAGTCATTCATTAAGCTAACTCAACGCATTCAGTAATTGTGTGATCTTTCTTTGAGACAAAATTCCAACAATATTGTTCGGAAATAATGTTACTTGCCTAGCTCAACTGAAACGAGGATACATCAAAGGAAATAGAACTAAACATATTTTACCAAAAAATTATTTCACGCACAGTTTTCTACGGAATAGTGAGATAGATGTTCAAAATGTTTATTCAAGTAATAAATTTCACAAAAATGTTCACTAAGGTATCGCAACATCAAAATTTGAGAAGTTGATCTACAAGATTGGAATATGCGTCTTCGGGATATCATAAAATATTTTCATTAGGGGTAATAAATATGCAATGTACTAAATTTTTCTTAATCAAGATTTTGTCCTAATTGGATTTCACGACAAGGTTTTTAGTGAGGCATCTCTATATGTGTATTACAAAACGTGTGCTTTATATTATTACCTATACTTTTTCTCACTGATTTTTGTTTTCTAATAAGGGTTCAACTAATCCGCGAAATGGATACAAAAAAGTTTCTCTCGAACAGAACTCCTCACAGAAATTCCAGATCATCGAAGAAGTACATTATTTTCAAAATGAACGAGTGTTATGAATAAGATAAATTAATATGGATATCAGTTCAAATCTTCTATACATTTCATTTGATGAATTTATTTACTTATTCAATATTTTATTAAAGAGTTGTAACTTTTGAATGATTCTTACACCCTATAAAAAATGTTCTTCACCTTTTAAATAGTTACACTTGAACAAGAAATATTTATACTCTTCCCTAAATATCCTTTACCTCTATTTCAGTTTTATTCTATTTTGCTGTCATTGAAATGCACAAATTCAAATGTAATACTAATTCTAACTGCTTTCAGAGACAGGTTCTTTTTAACTCACAGTTAATTTTTTTTAGAAACAAGCATAAGAAAGAGAAAAAAACAAATTTGAAAGAAAAGAAAATGGATGTGGAAAGAAAGAAGTGGGTAGTTTAGGGAATTCAGCTAGCGTCACTCAGCTGTCACCTCACCAATCACATTCCTTCGTTTTTATATTTCAAATCCAAAACCCCTTTCTCCTCAAACCAGATCCACCAAAAGGCACTACTCTTCTTCTCCTACCTCCCTTTCTTCTCCTTTCAGCGCTAAAATGGACGCTTTGGACTCTGTTTTCGATCCTCTTAGAGATTTTGCCAAAGACAGCGTTAGACTTGTCAAAAGATGTCACAAGCCTGATCGCAAAGGTACTATTTTGTTTTTCTAGGTATCGATCTATTTCTATATGCCCGTTTCCTGAACTTCTTTGATTATTTGGTGCAGAATTCACTAAGGTTGCGACTCGTACTGCCATCGGTTTCGTCGTCATGGGGTTTGTTGGATTTTTCGTCAAGTTGATTTTTATTCCTATCAACAACATCATCGTTGGTGCTTCTTAACTGGTAATCGTTTTTGGATTTGGACACTTTTTCTTATGGAATTTGGTTGATAAATCTTGTAATTATTGCTGGATCTCTCGTTTATTATGGGCTAAATAATAAATTCTATTTTGAAATGGTTGTTTATTGAATTGTGTTGCATGAATTTGATTTCTCGAGAACATGCATTCACTGATTTTATATGTCTTCATACACATGTTTAGAGATGCATTCTGGATTATATTAAAGTAGGATTTTTGTTAAAGGCTGCACATAATCATTCAACTGCTGCGAAGAGCTTTGTCTAATGAATAAAATTTAGAATTTCTTTTGCCCCTAAAAGGAGGTGAGGCCCTTGTTTTATGGCAACATTTAGAAGGGGATATAAAGGATTCATATAGCCAATCCAGCTAGTTTTGAATTGAGATATAATTGATTGATTGATTGTCAAATAGTGGGTGGTTGGAGGTTGTGTGAAGACTACGTTTCCGAATTTATCTTAGATGAACTTTTCCTAGGAAGAAAAATGTTACCTATCTTCTTCTTCTTTGTTTATTGTCAATAGGACTCGGGAGTGAAAGCATATTTTACTTTGCGCCTTTGGTTGTAAATTCAGCAATTGTATCCATTGTTGGTCTGTAAGGAGGTCATTATTAGAAAAAAGGAATTGTTCTGTATCGAGGTATATGAAATGTGATGTAGAAAAAGCATGTAATTTCCTAAGTTGTTCGGACACGGGTGCGGGTACCCGATACGGGTACGGATCTGGAGGTTGGATCCTACGAGATGTAAATTCTAAGATTCGGGGATATGGATCGTAGTATGGATACGGGTGCGCGGGGATCCGGCTAAAAATAATTCAAAAAAATAAAAATATCTCTAAATTATGAGAAATTTTATGGAACACTTACGTATAGCCTGTAAAGTATGGATTTCTTTTTTATTTTCAAATTGTAGATAAGTAAATGATTGATTTCCTAGATAAGCTATGCTATTTTCTTCCAATTTACCCTTATTTTGGTTCTAATTTCGGGAATCAAATTGTATCTCGTCTGGAAGTTTTCCATCATTTGTGGTTAAAGTACCCAAAATTGTTTAACTAGATCCAGTACGGATCCCACACCCACACCATACTAGTGTCGTGTCGACACGGGTGCGGCACCTAAATTGCCGTGTCGGAGCAACTTAGGTAATATCTGAATTGATATTTTATGTGAACCAATTGATGAAATTCTTATGCAAAATGCTTGTCCAATGGCTGCCTAGCCTTCAGTTTTGATGGCTCCACAACATACATCATATGTTTTAATTATAAGTTGCTGAGAGAAGTACCATTTCATGTGATGTTGCATGTAAGAAGATAGAGAAATATGATCATCCTGGAAGCTGTAATATTCATTTCATTTTTTTCTGTTGAGAAGGTCTCAGTCTGTCACTGGTTTCCAGTCATAAATGAAATTTATATTTTCTTCCAGATTCAGGGTAGTATGTTCTATTACTGTTGTTGAATTTATATTTCCAGTCATAAATCATAATATCTGAATTTATATTTTATGCTTTGGTTTGTTTCTCTCTGTTTGTGCGGTTTCTTGTTCACATTGGTTCTCATGGGTGCCAATTCCAATCCCATCCCACCCCTAAAGAGAATAAAATGAAAAAGAAAAAAAAGAAGATTTTTGTCATCTCTCCTCACCAGACAATAATTATAGCTAAATAGGAAGATAGATAACCACATGCAATTTGTCCATCTCTAATGTTTGTTTTCCTCAAGCATGATACATGAAAATCTTGGTGATATCTGCCATTTAGCCTTGCCCGATCTTTAGTTGTTTTTTATGCTCTACTCCATGCGTTGTTAAGCTGGGGCTTCTTGAATTCCAGTAGCAGTGAAATATTTGCAAATTCCGCATTGGTCACATTCATGATCTCAGGATGTATATTACTATATGATGGTGCTTATGTGATCTCAACTTAATTGATTTTGTTAAAATGCAGGCCTGACGAAGGAAAAACTAATTGGAATTTGGAGATACAGAAGCCAGAAAGATATGCAATCGGTAAATTTTAGTTTTCACTATGTAATGAGTAGCAGTTGGACATCTTATTATGAACGTCCTGCTTAACTGGAGTTTGTTACGTCCAAATTTCTAGTTTCTCAATACCTTTTTTTCAAGTCAGAACACTGTGTTTAGTTTTCACTATGTAATGAGTAGCAGTTGGACATCTTATTATGAACGTCCTGCTTAACTGGAGTTTGTTACGTCCAAATTTCTAGTTTCTCAATACCTTTTTTTCAAGTCAGAACACTGTGTTTAGTTTTCACTATGTAATGAGTAGCAGTTGGACATCTTATTATGAACGTCCTGCTTAACTGGAGTTTGTTACGTCCAAATTTCTAGTTTCTCAATACCTTTTTTTCAAGTCAGAACACTGTGTTTAGTTTTCACTATGTAATGAGTAGCAGTTGGACATCTTATTATGAACGTCCTGCTTAACTGGAGTTTGTTACGTCCAAATTTCTAGTTTCTCAATACCTTTTTTTCAAGTCAGAACACTGTGTTTAGTTTTCACTATGTAATGAGTAGCAGTTGGACATCTTATTATGAACGTCCTGCTTAACTGGAGTTTGTTACGTCCAAATTTCTAGTTTCTCAATACCTTTTTTTCAAGTCAGAACACTGTGTTTAGTTTTCACTATGTAATGAGTAGCAGTTGGACATCTTATTATGAACGTCCTGCTTAACTGGAGTTTGTTACGTCCAAATTTCTAGTTTCTCAATACCTTTTTTTCAAGTCAGAACACTGTGTTTAGTTTTCACTATGTAATGAGTAGCAGTTGGACATCTTATTATGAACGTCCTGCTTAACTGGAGTTTGTTACGTCCAAATTTCTAGTTTCTCAATACCTTTTTTTCAAGTCAGAACACTGTGTTTAGTTTTCACTATGTAATGAGTAGCAGTTGGACATCTTATTATGAACGTCCTGCTTAACTGGAGTTTGTTACGTCCAAATTTCTAGTTTCTCAATACCTTTTTTTCAAGTCAGAACACTGTGCTTTGTTGAATCTTAATTTCTTGGGTGGAAAAGGTGCAAGCTATTTGCACATAAAACATGCTTAATAATGCAAAACGAGTCATCTGAATGAATGTCTTGGGCTCTAGGCTGTTGCATTTCCAAAGGCATCCAGAGAAAACCTGTATAACTTTGGAGTTGGTAGTGGGATTTTATAGAAAATTTGAATTTGTCCTTAATTTACATTAATTTTTCTGAATTAGCTTTGTAACGAAAAATTGAGCAATTCTGATATGCATCTTAGCGGGTTAAGTTATGTGGTGTTTTGAATGGAATGAGATCTTAAATTAGTTTGGGGTTGTGTGCGGCGTTGTTATTAGTGCAAATTGACGGATTGTATTTAACGTATATTAGCTCAGAAGCTGTATTCTACTTCTATCCTTGTTACTAGTAGCCCGGGCCCAACGTGAATAAAGGCCTAAGTCATATGGCTTTCCAACAGCACCAGGTGATATCCTCAATAGGTTTTATATTTTTTGTGAAGGCTTACCGACGATGATGATATCTCAATAAAATTGCAAGCTCACAAAGTCAACATTGACTCTTTTAAGTTATCAAGTTTATGAATTCTATGTTTAGCAAGTCTGCGATCATAAATTCCAAATATGACGATTTCAGTCTCAATTGTAGTAATTTACTTATGAGGAACTAAAATGCAGTAGTGAAAAAGAAGTTATAACTGCAATGCTAAGAAAAAAGAGCAATTACCTAATTAGATAAAAACAATCGGTAAGTTGGACAAAATAATCAAAAGGAATAAAATATTAGTAAAACTTTAACCAAATATGTATTATATTATATACATCAAGTAGTTTCCAGTGTACAACTTCCAAGGATGTAGAAAATTACAGCAGGGTTGCTGGTACTAAATACATGAATCAAAGGCATATATTGCCAAAATCCAATAGATATAATTATTGGAAAAGCAATCACTTTTTTGTTTCTATGAGTGTTTCAAACTCTTATTCAATTCGTTGTGTTACTTTCTTATTCTAATCGTAACATTTACTGTGGAATTGTCTTAGTGTTGAGTTAAACTTGTTGTATAAGTATTTGATGGCGGATGCAGATTTGTATCATGTAAAAATGAGATAAAGGACGAATATACCTTAGTTGAAGCAAATTGAATTGCTTGTTTCCCCATAGGAGGAAAAATGTCTTTATTCTTGTTTCACATGCTTTTTGCTGTACATGTACCTTTAATTTACCTTTCCTTTTAGCACAGACATGTATAGTTATATTAAACTTCACCTTTCCTTTTAGCACAGATATAAATTTTTATTTGATAATCTTTTTTTTAATTGCATCAGCACAACAATTGGCAACTAAGTCTAAACTATTAGTGAATGATTCAAGTTCTCACTCAGAAGCTTAGGGCAAACAAATAGCAGTAGGGCAGTGCCAATTGCCATACAGGTAAGTGATTGTATTTTCAGCTTATCAAGACGCAATGCCAAAACATTTCCTTATATTGTTGATAAATAATATATAATGTTAATATTAGCATGTTTTTGCGTGTAAATAAGATGAAAAATTTCTCAAGATAACAAGTTTTTACACCTTTATCACTGTCTAAATAGGGGATGTTGACAAACCAGGAATATGTATGGAATAAATAACTTGAGCATAATGCATATAAATAAAGGTTGCTTTGGGTGTAGTCTTATTCACCAAGATTATAAGGAGTGAGAAACGCGATTCACTAAGCCATTGAGTCTAGTGTTAATGATCAATATCTTTTTTTGTTTGTTTTAATTTAAGTAGCTTCGAGGTTAATGACAGAGATTTGTTATCAGGTTATTTTGTGAAATGAACATGATAGTGATATAAGTTTGAAAGTTAATTTCAAACTGAAGGAACTATTTTGAAGCCGAGGTTATTGTGTAGATTTATGCATAGAGGTAAGATTTTAGTCCTAAAATTGAAGCTCTTTTCTGATAAGAACGCACAGTAGTACTCGACTAACCTCGATCTTATATGAAGAAGCAAACTGAAGCAAACTTAATAGTAGAAAGGATGATAAGGGAATAACAACGAAAGCAAAAGAGCGCCTTTATAATTGCCAAATGAGAAATCTCAATATACAGAACTTAAAGGTAATTAGTAACGCGATAGCATGACTTACATTGCAACGCTACAGCTAAACACCCATCTGCTAAATTTGCACACAACAAAGAGAATCACCACTTGAAAGCTCTACATTATAAAAATATTACCAGAAATTAATTGGAAAAGGATTATTGAAATTTTAGAATTAGTAATTTACCTATGTTGATATTCCCAAATCGTTCAATTGGTAGAGCAGGAATACCAAAGAATTACCTGGTGTTAAAGATATATCGATAAAGAGGAAGATATTTGTGATCTGTGAAGTGATAATTCAAACAAAATATAATGTAAAGCAGACATATATTAGTCGCGCCTTTTCCAGTAAGATTGTGAGTAAGTTGAGAATATGAGGAATAGAGGCATACTGTTGCAAGTTTGAGACTCCCAAAGCAACATTGTCTTTGTTCGCAGCAGAGCGAGCTTTACGATATTGTAGAGACAATTAATTCCAGAGTCCGTTACTAGTATGGTTCTAGACTTTTCAAAATTATGTCTTTAGTTTCTAACACCAAGTTCACTTAATTATGCCTACAGCACTCAGAATGTCACTCAATCAGATTTATCAAATATTTGATAGCCAAATACCTATTTTACCCTCTAAATTATTAACTTATCTTTTTTTTTTGCTTTTTAATATTATTTTTTTTTCTTTTTAATCAACATTTAGACTTACCCATAGAACAAAATATTTTATTTAAAAATAAAAAATAAAATGATATTTTTCTAGCATATATAATGTCGAAATAATAATATAATTGGGCATAATATTCAAGAATATGTAATGTATATTACAAAAATACCTTTATTTTAAATAATTATTTTCTATAGTACGTGCATGGAATATATATTTTAAAACTTTTATTTTCTTTCATTCTCTATTGTGTAAATAAATATTTGATTTTTTTTTGTTAATATCAAAATCATTATTATGAATAAATTGTTCTAATTAACTTTCTACTATGCTCAATATTTTATTATTCTAACATTATATATGTTTAAATACTATTTTAATTTTTATTAATTTATAAACAAAATTTATTTATTCTAAGGTAAGTCCATAATATAAATTAAAAAGAGAAA
>AWOL01S0187394.1:12657-23392 GCA_000715115.1 Nicotiana otophora | reverse complement strand
TTCACTCATGGTTGCTAATTAATCGAATAATTGCTCTCGTAGCCTTCTCCCGAAGTACTACTCATCTATTCAAAATAGATTAACGCCTATATTCCAATGGAATCAATCTATTGAGAACGCATTAAGACTACGACGTTTAATTAAGCATGGTGACTTGGTATATTCCTATCCTAACCACAAATCTATCCCNCCCCCCCCTCCAGAGTTAAGATCATGTTCTCTTCAATTTTTCTCTATTCTAAACATGGCTTTCCCAAGCATAGCATAGATAGTAAATAGAACCTAACTGCTGGCCAGACAATTAAGCTATAAATAACATAATTGAAGAAACAATCATATATTGGTAAATTGTAATAAAGTTAAGTCAAATTTAAACAACAATATTCATGGCTAAATCACAACCCTAGAACTATGGGGTTTAGCCACTCATGATAGTATCAAAATAAATTCACAAGTATTGAATAATTGAAAATACTAAGAAAAGATGAAGAAAATTGAGATATCCTCGTTCCCAGATGTTCCTCGTGTGTATTTTCCTTCAAAGTGGCGTATCCGCCCTCAAAATAGGCTTAGTCTTATTTTTATACGCGTTAGGTAGGTCTTGGGTCGAAATAACCTTGTCCCGGGCAAGTTGGAGAAGTTTCCCGTCACCAGCGCCCAGGGTAGCGTGGGACACTATCCTTGGCGTTGGGAAATTAAGCATTCTGAAAATGGCAGCACGGGTAGCGCCCCACGCTACATGTGGCGCTACAATGGCCAATTTTTCATCTTTACTTCTTTTTTACTCTAATCTCGTACCTTTCGCTCCATATTGCCTCCGGATGATTCCTACATATAAAAATACTATGAATTAACATAAATTAATATATTTTACATCCGAAATCCACAAAATACGAGTAAAACATTAGGCGATATACATATATATATATATATACACTTTAAGCTAAATATCACTTTGACCCGGCGTACAGTGATCTAAAATCTTCTCAATGGTCTCCTCAAATTACTTGCGCTCTACTGGAGGAGCACTCTTTGGCACAGCCCTTGTCGGATCCTCAGCATCTTCATGGAACCGTTTCAGGAAACTCACATGAAAAGTTGGGTGAATATTGAGACGTTCCGGAAGATTCAGCCGGTAGGCCACTTCACCCACTTTCTTGACAACTTCAAATGGGCCGTCATACTTTGGAATCATCCCAAGATGACGCATCTTGCTACTAATTTTCTTTCAAATCTGTGGAATAAGCTTCAGCAACACCTTGTCACCAAAATTGAACTCCAAAGGCCACCTATTTCTGTCAGTATTCTTTTTCATTCTTTTAGCCGCTCTTCTCAAGTTGTCTCGCGCCTCAGCCAGCAACTCATGCTTGTCACGAGCATATCTATAAGCAGCAGGACACTTTCCCCCTGATTTCAATTGAGCAACTTCCAGCGGTGTGTCCTTCTCCGGGATATGAGCAGTAGAGAAGTAATGCTCCAAGTCCCATAAGATGTTTTTTAGTTCCTTGGCGCCTCTCACGCCATCAAATGCCTTTGGCTTTGGAATCTTAATTTTGGTATGTTCTTCACCTCCTTGGGGCACATTTGCAACACAGCCCGTCGGAGGATCTGAATTTTCTTTTAAGGTCCTCGTTCTCCTTTTGTAATTTTTCCAACTACTCTGCAATAGTTTCTTGGAAAGCCTACAATTCCACCGATTGGTTATCAATACTCTCACAAACATGTTGAAGTTTCATGTTAACGCCATGGATCTGCGTCAGAATATCCAGCAGATCTATTGCGTTATCAGATAAGCCAACCCCCAATTTCTGAAGTCTTTCACGAAGTTCTGCATTTCCAGCCATGATAATTCCAAAACTTTGCAGCTTTGATTGCAGGGCTTGAATTGGCATGGGGGCTTGACTCTGAAGTCATCAAAATCAAATGTGATTCGTAGTTGGTGGTAAATCAGGTCTACGGAATTTTTGACACCAATGAGCAACATATGCAACAATATGTGGTAAAGGTTCAGGCTTTATTGGCACGATTCCGGGAGTGGTCAATAACTCATATCATGAGGGAAGATAACGTGGAAGGATATGCATTGGCAAATTTGGGAATCAATAGAAATCCAAGGATCAGAATCAGGGACGGTCGTATAACTGATGAACTTAGTCTTGGACACAGATGGTAACTATGAGGTGAATTCGACTAGTTTGGTCTAGGACTGGAGAAACGAAATAATCGATTATCTCAAGCATGAAAAGTTGCTCGAAGACCCCAAAGCATCAAGAGTGTTACACACCAAAGCTGCACATTACAGCTTCAAGAAAGGCCAATTGTATAGAAAAGCCTTTCAAGGCCCGTTGGTCCGGTGCTTAGGAGCATGAGAAGCTAACTATGTCATGAGAGAAGTGCATGAAGGGATCTGCAGCAATCATTCGGGTGCAGATTCTTTGGTGGTGAAATTAGTTCGGGCAGGATATTACTGTCCCCGTATGGAACAAGATGCTAAAGATTTCGTACAAAAATGTGATAAGTGCCAACACTATGCACCACTAGTACATCAATCGTTAAAACCCCTACATTCGATGTCACGCCCCAAACCTGGAGGGCGAGACCGGCACCCGGTACCTTACCTATCCTTGCATACCAACTTGTGACTAAGGGAATCTTAACATATAATGTCATACTTTGGTCGTGGCCACATTGCAAGACAATTTTCGAAGCAAAATATAAAACTGAACGGAAGCTAACGCTGACTAAACATCAATATAAAGCTAGGCCGACAAGGCCGTCACAACTACTATAGCAGACAAATCAATAAAATACACATACAAGGCCTACAAGCCCGACATACTGCACTAACTGACAGGATATGTCTACAAGCCTCTACTGATGGATGTACTATGATCGGAACAGGGCCTCGATCTACCAATAACCTATATACATATATACACAAGATGTACACAAAACTCTAGACCCGGCAACTCCGAAGGACGTGGAGCTTACCACTAAAGCTGAACTCAAGCGATACCTATTGAGGAGGTCTACCCGTCTGTTTGTCTGAACTTTCACGCATGAAATGCAGGTCCCCAGAAAAAGAGATGTCAGTACAAAATAACGTACCGAGTATGCAAGGCAATAAAATAACTGAAAGCTAAAACTGAACTAATAATATAATAACTGAAAGTAACTGGGAGTCAAAGATGATCTGGAGATATACTTACCTATTGATACTGACTCAACTCTCTCAATATAGTAAATAAAATAGATATCCGGCCCTATAAGGCTCAGAACGTGTAACTGTTCCGCCATAGTAGGCTCGCTAATAGGCGCTCGGCCATACTAATCTTTGTATCTCGGCCATGCTGGGCTAGCTCATAGGCGCCCGACCACAGTAGGCTCGGTATATAACTTACCATCTGATCAGAGGTTGCCCAATAGGGGCCTGCCCACTAATTATAGCTCGATGGTGGAGAAACTACTATAATACTGTATATATATAGACCATTTGCTCTCTTGACTGAAAGAAGACAATACTCAAATTAATATAAAGTCTCGATAAGATCATGCCAAAATGAAGGAAGGGCTTAACCTTAACATACCTTAGCCGATTCTCTTGACAATCCCTTTAACACACGTCAATTGCGACAACATGTAATGGAGGACCCAAGTAGGGGAAACATCCGTGTGATATTCTTGAGAAAGATTGTATTGTGCTCCCTTAGAATTTACAAATCCCGTTGCTATTACGCAGTATAACTTCGTATGAAATTTTTGCTTAAGATCGTTACCTTGCTGAATTTTTAATCCATCTCTCTCAATGAATTTGATGTCAATATTGAATAACTTTTCTTGGTAAAGCTATATGTTACTTTAAAGATGTAAATGTCNATATCCTCGTTCCCAGATGTTCCTCGTGTGTATTTTCCTTCAAAGTGGCGTATCCGCCCTCAAAATAGGCTTAGTCTTATTTTTATACGCGTTAGGTAGGTCTTGGGTCGAAATAACCTTGTCCCGGGCAAGTTGGAGAAGTTTCCCGTCACCAGCGCCCAGGGTAGCGTGGGACACTATCCTTGGCGTTGGGAAATTAAGCATTCTGAAAATGGCAGCACGGGTAGCGCCCCACGCTACATGTGGCGCTACAATGGCCAATTTTTCATCTTTACTTCTTTTTTACTCTAATCTCGTACCTTTCGCTCCATATTGCCTCCGGATGATTCCTACATATAAAAATACTATGAATTAACATAAATTAATATATTTTACATCCGAAATCCACAAAATACGAGTAAAACATTAGGCGATATACATATATATATATATATACACTTTAAGCTAAATATCACTTTGACCCGGCGTACAGTGATCTAAAATCTTCTCAATGGTCTCCTCAAATTACTTGCGCTCTACTGGAGGAGCACTCTTTGGCACAGCCCTTGTCGGATCCTCAGCATCTTCATGGAACCGTTTCAGGAAACTCACATGAAAAGTTGGGTGAATATTGAGACGTTCCGGAAGATTCAGCCGGTAGGCCACTTCACCCACTTTCTTGACAACTTCAAATGGGCCGTCATACTTTGGAATCATCCCAAGATGACGCATCTTGCTACTAATTTTCTTTCAAATCTGTGGAATAAGCTTCAGCAACACCTTGTCACCAAAATTGAACTCCAAAGGCCACCTATTTCTGTCAGTATTCTTTTTCATTCTTTTAGCCGCTCTTCTCAAGTTGTCTCGCGCCTCAGCCAGCAACTCATGCTTGTCACGAGCATATCTATAAGCAGCAGGACACTTTCCCCCTGATTTCAATTGAGCAACTTCCAGCGGTGTGTCCTTCTCCGGGATATGAGCAGTAGAGAAGTAATGCTCCAAGTCCCATAAGATGTTTTTTAGTTCCTTGGCGCCTCTCACGCCATCAAATGCCTTTGGCTTTGGAATCTTAATTTTGGTATGTTCTTCACCTCCTTGGGGCACATTTGCAACACAGCCCGTCGGAGGATCTGAATTTTCTTTTAAGGTCCTCGTTCTCCTTTTGTAATTTTTCCAACTACTCTGCAATAGTTTCTTGGAAAGCCTACAATTCCACCGATTGGTTATCAATACTCTCACAAACATGTTGAAGTTTCATGTTAACGCCATGGATCTGCGTCAGAATATCCAGCAGATCTATTGCGTCATCAGATATGCCAACCAACGCCTCCAACTTCTGAAGTCTTTCACGAAGTTCTGCATTTCCAGCCATGATAATTCCAAAATTTTGCCGACGTTACTCTAATGCCAGTTGTTACAGGGTCAATTGTTTTTGTATTGATACTGCACGGCAGTCACACAACAATGACTCAACCTTCTTCTTTTTTCCCTAATATTTTGGCCTAACACTAAGATTATAACAGCATATAGAAATCAGACAAGGCACATAGTTACAAGAATTTCTTCCCAACTTTGTATTAAACTCGTGCTACAAAGAACACATACAAACAGCCTTACAGAAAGAAGCTAAAGACAGCCAACACTCTGCCTAGACTAAGAATATATAGGCAAACGTTTTTGGATCACAGCCTTATCCTATCTTAGCAGTTGGCATAATCCCCAACTGCAAAGGAATTCAAATTTAGAATTTCAAAAGAGACAACTAGCCACAACCCCACATAGCCACTCATGCTGAAAAATAAGAAACTGTCCAACTGGCCAACTGCCCTGCATGTGCGTGGCACATGGGCGCAACCTTCAAATTTTGGCGCCAACAAGCCCAGCCTTGTCATGCCTTCATGCCATGCTAATGTGCAGCATGCCTGCCTGCCAATGCCGCATGCCCAGCTCGTCCATGACATGCCTTGCCCGCGCCCATCTGCCTTGCCACGCCCTGCCTTAGTTTGCCTTAGTTTTTCCAGCCCTTGCTATGCTTTTGTTGCCCGTTGTCTTTGCCTTGCCATGGCCATGCCAATGTCATGGTCTTGTCATGCCTTTGCACTTAAGCTACATGCCATCGTGCCACAATCCATGCCCATCAACACCTGCCCATGTCGGACAACATTGTCAATATGATGCCACAGTCATCGTAGGGTCGTGCTGAGGTCCATCATGTAAATCCCTTATCACGCCCATGCTATATTCGATAAATCAAGCCGAGGGGCTTAACACTTAGCATCCTATATCCTAGAGTTCTGTTATAATCCGTTGTCATTAATTGAATTCCCTGAAGGGAGTAATGACAACCATAATTAGTTGCAAAATATACAACAGCCTAAACTTAAAGTAGTAAATTTACAATAACAGTATTTTAGTGTGATTAATACGTTAAGTAAATGGTAGTGTTTCAGTTCATATATATTTACCCAAGTTTAAGTTATATAAACATTCACAATAAGGAAGTTTTACTCCATATCAGGTCATATTGTAGTAGGTAACCTTTCTTATTTTCAATATTAAAAAATTTATACTTTTAGGAGGTTTACCTGTAAATATCCTTTCGGTGACCTAACAATGTAAAAACAATAATTATAATGTATATAACTTAAGCTCTATAATTATAATGTATATAACTTAAGCTCTATTAATTATGACATAGTTTGGCATGTCCGGTATTTTACTCGTCAAAGCATATATATCTATCTTACCTTCTCGACAAAGATATAAAATTTTCTTACATCGTTTAGCTTGTTTCATCTATTTTTTGGTTTGTATCGAGTTATATTGGGATTATAATGTATGAATTTGTTTATGCATTTAATAATAATTTATGCAGTGAAAAAATAATAATGGATAAATTGTTATGCGGATCAAAATGATAATACATACAAGGATTATAGTTATGTAAGGATTCCTAATTTAAGGGCATTTTATCTTAGATGTTCTTTATCCATATATTATTGTTAATATATACATATTCTTATCTCGCATCATATCCTATATATGATAGTATTTTATAAATTGTAGTATAATTATACCACGATTAGTTAGTTAAGTGGAATTTAATACCAGAAAATAACAGTGTATTAATCATACAAGATTTACCTTAGTTATGAGGATTTTAACGGGAAACCACACAACAGTCTGGTACACTAAGCTCCCGATGTACGCGGAGTCCGAAGAAGGGCCAGATCACAAGGGTCTATATGATACGCAGTCTTACCCTACATTTCTGCAAGAGGCTATTTCAACAGCTAGAATCCGTGACCTCCTGATCACATGGTAGAAACTTTACCAGTTACACCAAGGCTCCCCTTCCGATACAGAATTCTATATGAATATCAAATTTTCTCCAAACAAAATGATCTTTACAGAATACTTATCATTACCTAGGTTGTTATGACAGTTCATTTTCATCTTCCTCTTTATGATATTCAGCTGAATGAGGAAAAGAAAATTAAAAAATTATGCACATCACATAAATATTCATGTTTCTTGAGGTCAACACTCCATTCTTTTTTCTTATCAAATCTTAATTAATATATTCCTGGCCAAATTTAATGAGTATTAGGAGGTAGTTGTAAAGATACTTACTCCCAACTATCTGTGCATCCTCCACCGTTTTGCCATCCCATCTCCTTCACCCATCTGTAGCATATACATTCTTGTTTCTATCCTTACCGTTTTCCTACTTTGGACTCAAGTATACTAGTTTAAAAGGTCTAGATTGGTAGTGTAAAAAATATTTATACGATCAATTCATTTCAAAATTTAAGGTTATGACCACTATGAATTTTATTGCTAATGTGCTGTTAAATTGTTCGTAGCTAATATAATTTTTTGATAATTTATTACTAATTCGTCATTAAATAAGATTGGCGACGAATTTTTATGTTTAGCTACAGAATTTGTCCATCGATAATTCCTATTGTTGTAGTAATGGACGTCTAAATCTATTTGATAAGTGTTTATCAGTTAACCTAAAATAAATTGTAAATTTGTTATAGTATGTAAATTATAGTAATAGCATAAAATTTATTATATTATTAATATATAATGTTCGGACGCCTTAAAAATATCATGGAGTGTGTATCAAATTCTCTAAAAATAATGTATTTATTAAAAAATTCAATACGAGTACAACAATAAATTTGTTTAGAGAGTCAAAGCAACGATGAATATGACTTAAATCCATAGTAATATAGACTTTCTTTGTTTCTATCCATTACTGTTTTCCTACTTTGGTTTTAGTTATGCCCTGCATTTAACACCCACAGTTTTCTTCTGTTGAGGAGCCTTAATTATTCCTCCATTCCCCCACCTGTAATTTCAAGCTGTCTTCTCATTCTTATTTATATACTCCTATATTTTTCTCATTTTTTGTTGTCCAAACACACAAAAGAATATTGAGAGTATACACTTCACCAATATTTTCTTGTTTCAATGGATTCTTTCTCAACTTCTTCACTTTCTCCTTATTATCATCTCATTTTCACTGCTTTAGCCTTTGCTCTTTCTAGTCTAATCTTCTTGTTTTCCAAAAAAAACAAATCAAAGAAACTGAATTTACCTCCTGGACCACCTGGATGGCCAATTGTAGGTAATCTTTTTCAAGTAGCACGTTCTGGAAAACCATTTTTCCAATACGTGAGAGATCTCCGTCCAAAATATGGTTCCATTTTTACCCTCAAAATGGGTACAAGAACCATGATTATTATCTCCAGTGCCGATTTGGTCCACGAGGCACTGGTCCAGAAGGGTCAGGTTTTCGCGAGCAGGCCTCGCGAAAACCCGACCAGGACCGTATTCAGCTGCGACAAATTCACCGTGAACGCAGCTGTTTACGGCCCCGTCTGGCGGTCCTTGAGAAAAAACATGGTTCAAAACGGGCTGAGTTCAATGAAGCTAAAAGAGTTTAGGAATGTGAGGATAACCGCTATGGATAAAATGATTGAAAAAATTCAAGCGGAAGCTAAAGCAAATAACGGTGTCGTTTGGGTTTTAAAAAATGCTCGGTTTGCTGTTTTTTGTATTCTTTTGGCAATGTGTTTTGGTGTAGAAATGGATGAACAGACGATTGAGACAATTGATCAAATGATGAAAACTGTGTTGATTGTTCTTGATCCAAGATTAGATGATTATCTTCCAATTTTGAGTCCATTTTTCTCCAAACAAAGAAAACGTGCAATGGATGTACGGAAACAACAGATCGAGACCATCGTACCATTCATTGAAAAACGTAGGAAAATTCTCAGCAACCCAGATTCTGATAAAACAGCAGCTTCATTCTCGTACCTTGACACACTTTTCGATCTCAAAGTTGAAGGTAAGTATTGTTAGATAGTTTGTACTTTCCATTTTATATGGAGTAACACTTTTTTCTTTTTAATCTTTTAGAAAAGAATAGATTTTTTATTTTTAACATGCTCTTATATCCATAGAAATGTCAATGTCTAAAATCATGTAAGTTTCAAGAATATTTTTAATATGTGTCAAAGTTCTTTCTTTCTTAAATTTCATATTGTGACGAATCTAGAATACCAGCTATGGGTTTATGGGTTTATAACATTTGACTGTAAACTTAATTATTATTTTATATTAACTTGAGGCTGTGTTAGGAACTCATAAATTGTAAATTCTGAATTTGGCTGTGTATCAGTTAAATAATGTCATATATATAAAATGAAACAAAGGAATAGTGTGTGTGCGTGTATATACTATATACACATATACATATACATAGGAAGGCAAAAATGAATATGAAGGCTTTATATATTAAAAGACTCGATATTTTCAGTTTTATTCTGAAACTTGAATCTAAATATAAATTGAAATTTACGTAAGTTTTAAATTAAAAGGACACTCTCTTTATGAAAGAAGATAACTATTTAGAATTCTTTTCTTTCAATTCCATACAAATATTATACGCGAAATAGCAATAATTAATACAATTTGCAGTATACCGCAGCTTTGTTGTATTTTGAATGGATTAATTTGTTTTTATTTCTCTAAACATTATATGTACAATATCACCTTAAGAAAAATTGTATTCACATAATATTTCTTCTTTCTTTCTTTTTATAACAGGGAGAAATTCAGCCCCAACAAATCCTGAAGTAGTCACATTATGTTCAGAATTCCTTAACGGTGGGACAGACACAACAGCAACAGCAATAGAATGGGCCATAGCAAGAATAATTGAAAACACAAGTATACAATCAAGATTGTACGAAGAAATCAAAAACACAGTTGAGGACAACAAAAAAGTTGACGAAAAGGACATAGAGAAATTGCCATTTTTAAACGCCGTAGTAAAAGAATTATTACGTAAACATCCTCCTACGTACTTTTCGCTGACTCATGCAGTAATTGAGCCAACTAAATTAGGTGGGTATGACATACCCACAGATGCGAATGTGGAGATATTCCTACCCGGAATATCTGATGACCCGAAATTATGGTCCGAACCCGAGAAATTTGACCCGGATAGGTTCTTCTTGGGTAAGGAGGAAGCTGATATTACTGGTGTGACGGGTGTGAAGATGATACCATTTGGTATGGGTCGGAGGATTTGCCCCGGTTTGAATATGGCGACTGTTCATGTGAGCTTGATGTTGGCCCGATTGGTTCAAGAATTCGAATGGTCCGTTTACCCGGAAAATACCAAAGTGGATTTTAGTGAAAAGTTGGAATTTACTGTGGTGATGAAAAATACTCTAAGAGCTAAGATTAAGCCTAGAATGTAAGTGGGGTTTTATGTTTAAAGATAGTTTAATATATTTCCTTATTTATTTTTGTTGAAAATGTCTTTTTGCTTTTTTGGGGGTGGGTGGTTTGGGGT
>AWOL01S0187359.1:18344-32724 GCA_000715115.1 Nicotiana otophora | reverse complement strand
GTTGACTACGAGGTGCCTATTATCTTGGGTAGACCTTTCCTTGCTATGGGGAAGGCTCTTGTTAAAGTGAGAGTCGGTGAGCTCACTTGCTGGGTGGGTGACAAAAAGGTGGTTTTCCATGTGTGCAAATTGATGTGGCAATTAAATAGCAACGAAGTTTGTTCATTCGTGGATTTAGTGACCGAAGTAATTGTTGATGATACTAGTGTTGTGATAAATGTTGAGGATACCTTGGAACTTCTATTTCTCAATCTTGGGTAGACCTTTCCTTGCTACGGGGAAGGCTCTTATTAATATGGAAGCTGGTGAGCTCACTTTCCGGGTGGGTGACGAAAAGTTGGTTTTCCATATGTGCGAATCGATGAGGCAACCAAATAGCAATGAAGTTTTTTAATTCGTGGATTTAGTGATCGAAGTAATTGTTGATGATACTACTATTGTGATGAATGTTGAGGATACATTGGAAGCTGTGTCGCTCAATCATGATGATGATGAAAAGGAAGGCTTTGTGGAATGTGGCAATGCTTTGCAAGGAATGGGGTCATATACTTATGAACCCGAAAATTGTCTTTAGATCTTGAGGATCAGAAGACTCCTCCAACAAAGCCCTCAATCGAGGATCCTCCCACTTTGGAGTTAAAGCCTTTGCCTTTACATCTCAGGTATGAGTTTCTTGGCCCTTGTTCTACTTTACCTGTTATTGTTTCCTTTTGCTTGACTAACGTGCAGGTAGATTCTACTTTAGTGGTGCTCCAAAAGAGGAAGAAAATGATAGGTTGGACATTGGCGGATATTTGGGGTATAAACCCCGCCTTTTGCATGGACAAGATTATTTTGTAGGACGATGCCAAACCCTCCGTGGAGCATCAAAGAATATTAAATGAAGCAATGCAATAGGTAGAGAAGAAGGAGATCATAAAGTGGTTGGATTCCGGGGTTGTTTACCCCATTTCCGATAGTTCATGGACTTCTCCGGTGCAATGTGTCCCAAAGAGAGGGGGCATGACTGTGATTAATAATGACAAGAATGAATTGATCCCCATAAGAACTGTCACCGGGTGGAGAGTGTTCATGGACTATATGAAGCTCAACAAAGTCACTCGGAAAGATTATTTTCCGCTTCCATTTCTTGATCAAATGTTGGATAGGTTGGCCGGACGTGCTTTTTATTGCTTCCTGGATGGATACTCTAGCTAAAATCAGATTCTTATTGCTCCTGAGGACCAAGATAAGATCACTTTCACTTATCCATATGGTACCTTTGCATTATCGAGGATGCCATTTGGGTTATGTAATGTACCGGCAACTTTACAACGGTATATGATGGCTAGTTTCACCGATATGATGGAAGATATTCTTGAGGTCTTCATGGACGATTTATCCTTCGTTGGGAATTCTTTTGATGATTCCTTGACAAATTGGACAAGGTATTGGCAAGATCTGAAGAAACTAACTTGGTTTTGAATTGGGAGAAATGTCACTTCATGGTCGAGGAAGGCATTGTCCTCGATCACAAGATTTCAAAGTATGGTATTGAGGTTGATAAGGCCAAAGTTGAAGTGATCTCCAAACTCCCTTCCCTACATCCGTGAAGGGAGTGAGGAGCTTTTTGAGACATGCAGGGTTCTATCGCCGATTCATCAAAGAGTTTTCTAAGGTGGTGAACCCTTTGTGTAAACGTTTGGAGAAGGATGCCAAGTTCCATTTCAATGAAGATTGCATGAAGGCATTCGAGTTGCATAAGTTCAAGTTGACTACTACTCATATCATTACTGCACCGGATTGGAGCTTGCCTTTTGAGCTCATGTACGACGTAAGTGATGTGGCGGTTAGGGCGGTGTTGGGGCAACGTATCAACAAAATCTTCCATCCGGTCTATTATACAAGCAAGACAATGAATGATGCCCAAGTCAACTACACAGTGACCGAAAAAGAGCTCCTTTCTATTGTCTTTGTAATGGAGAAGTTCTGCCCATACTTAATGGGTACAAAGGTTATTGTTCACACCGACCATGCGGCGCTTCGGTATTTGATGAGCACAAAGGATTCTAAGGCAACGTTGATGCGGTGGGTGCTTCTATTGCAAGAGTTTGATCTAGAGATTCTAGACCACAAGGGTAGTGACTAGTGAGAATCAAGTGGGGTACCACTTGTCCCGATTAGAGGAGAAGGGGAGGCCACATGATGGCCTTGAGACAAATAATTCCTTTCCCGACGAGCAACTCCTAGCCATTTCTATGACTTCATCGACTTTTCCAATTATCTTGTGAGTGGCATTGTACCGAATGAGTTCTCTTCAAACCAAAGGAAGAAGCTCAAACGGAATTGCCTTGACTATTATTGGGATGAGCCGTATCTTTTTCGGATATGTATCGATGGTCTGATCTGACAATGTGTGCCGGAGGAAGAACAAATGGGTATTCTTGAGGCTTGCCACTCTTCACCGTATGGTGGTCACCATGGTGGAGCAAGAACGGCAGCAAAATTTTTGACTTGTGGATTCTATTGGCCTACTCTCTACAAGGATGCTAGTGAGCTTGTCAAGCGGAGTGATGAATGCCAAAGGGCCGTTGGGATCTCAAAGAAGAATTAAATGCTTCTCACCACCATTTTGGAGATAGATATTTTCGATGTGTGGGTTATTGATTTTATGGGTCCGTTTGTTAGCTCTTGTGGGAACACCTACATTCTAGTTGCGGTGGATTATGTATCTAAATGGGTTGAGGCCATTGCTTTGCCCAACAATGAAGCAAGAAGTGTGGTGGCATTCTTGAAAAAGAACATCTTCACGAGGTTTGGTACCCCAAGATCCATTATTAGTGATGGGGGTTCATATTTTTGCAACAAGGCTTTTGATACCTTACTCACAAAGTATGGTTTCACTCACAAAGTATCAATCCCCTACCATCCTCAAGCAAACGGACAAGTTGAAGTCTCCAACGGGGAGATAAAGAGTATTTTGTCGAAGACAGTCAATGTCAACCGGACGGATTGGTCAAGAAAGATTGATGATGCTCTTTGGGCTTATAGAACGGCCTACAAAACACCGATCGGGATGTATCCATACCGGTTAGTATTGGAGAAGGGATGCCATCTTACGGTAGAACTTGAGCATCAGGCCATGTGGGCTTTGAAGAAGTTGAACCTTGAATGGGATGTCATGGCAAATCTAAGGGTGACACAATTGAATGATCTTGATGAATTTCGGTATCATGCCTACACAAGCTCGTCCCTTTACAAGGAGAAGATGAAGTACCGCCATGACAAGTACATCCACAACAAAGAATTTAATGAGGGTGCTCTTGTGCTATTATTCAATTCCCGGTTACGGATGTTTACGGGCAAGTTGAAGTCAAAATGGAGTGGCCCCTTTGAAGTGGTGAATGTAACCCCCTTTGGTGCTCTAGATTTGAAAAATAAGAATGACGAGGTGTTTAGAGTCAATGGGAAGAAAGTTAACATTATCTTGGCAAGGTTGATGATGGCCACATTGTGGCGGTCCTTCATTTCAAATGATTGGTAATTTACGTCGTGTCGCGACGTTAAATCAGGCGCTTCTTGGGAGGCAACCCATGTATCTTTTTCTTTTTCTTGTTTTGCTTCTTTGTTAGATAGCTTTGTTTTGTGCTAACTAGTTTTGAAGTGTATGCAGGAATGGGTGTGCATTGCAGGGAATGTGCAATAAAAAATTGGCTAAGTGTCACAAAAGTGCGGACCGCACCAAAATCATGCGGACTGCACAATCACTCTGCAGCCACACAATTCTATGTGTGGTCGCACAACTAGAAGATCAAAATTGCATGCTCTCTAGAGTTTGGCCTGTCAAAAATCCTTAACAAAGTGCGGCCGCACGCAAAATTGTGCGTTCCGCACAAATTCTGCGGTCGCACTCAATTTTGTGCGGTCTGCGGAATGTCTTCAAAGGAACAGATAATGAGTGCATACCCACTCAAAATTGTGCGGCCGCACTCAGGTAGGTCTGGGGCCGACGGGTCAAAGTATAAATAGGGTTTTCTCAACTTTTGACACTTTACATTCTCTGAACCTTCAAGCCCTAAGCAAACACAGTGCATCTTCCACTAATTCTAAAACTTCAAGCATTTCATCTCTTAGATTCTCACCTGCAACCTCCATCACTGGTATGTTCATTTCATATTTATATTTTTCATCTTCTCTTTGTTTTGTTCTTTTTTATAGGGTTAATTTCATGCCTAACAATGTTAATAGTTAGTCATCTTTTCTCAAAATCATGTGACCAGCTTCATAATTGTTAATTGGGGCCTGGGTAAATAGCTAATCATTCTTAATTGTTAGGGCCATGTCTGATTCTTGCAAAACTTGTATGAATCGTAAAGTAGTGCCGCGTTAATCCAAATTGTGCGGCTGCACACACTTTCATGCGGTCTGTGGTCTCTAAGTTAGGACATCTCTATTCTTGAATTGTGCGGACTGCATTCAAAAATATGCGGTCCACAGTGAAATTGTGCGGTTCGCAGTCAAATTTGTGCGGTCCGCACTGTTAAATGATCAGAGACCTAGTAGTCTGAACCTAAGTCTATGCGGCCGCACTCAAAATTATGCAGTCCGCACTTGTGATTGTGCGGCCACACTCAATTTTGTGTGGTCCACACTTGGCAGTCTGTGGCCGCACTCACTTTTGTGCGTTCCACACTTGGCAGTTTGCGGCCGCACTCAGTTTTGTTCGGTCCGCACTACCTCTTCTGTTTTTCCACAACTGACCTACAACTATCACGCATATATTTGTGTCCTATGTACCTGAACTCTAACTGATTCTTATTGTTATGAATTACAGACAATGGTTAGATCACGTGGTGGAGGAGATACATCAAAAGGGAGGGCAGAACCCTCCTGAGGCCGAGGCCGAGGACTAAGCAAGAGTAACCTACCACTAGCCATCCAGAGAGTGATAAGCAAGAAGGCTATGGCCAACAGAGTCCCTGAATCATCAGACACCAGTGAGTATCTTCCATCTAGGGAAGTTTCTGAGGGAGATTCTGACCAAGCCCCACCTAACACCCAATCTCAACAAGTCCCGGGTAGCTTCCACTTGGTTGATGAATCATCTTCCGCTGCAAGTTCTTCTAAAGGTTCGGAAGAGGGTAGCCATGATTCTAAGTCCTCTTCCACACATGCCCCGGCTGCACCAATCAATATTGGATGATGATAATGATGTACCGGATGACGGTAGAGGGGGAGACATTCAAGTGGGTGGTCTTGAGAGGACAAAGAAGAAGGAGATGTGGGAGGACAGATTTGTCACCTTGACTGCCTTCAATAGATTTAGAGAGTGGTGGCCCCAGAGATCGTTCACTCTTGAGCGACAATTCTTGATGAAGGATTTGGACAAGCACAACCCAAATGTCCTCAGACAGTTCCAGGAGAGAAAAAGGATGGAAATGGTTCACCCAAAGAGCCCTCAATGCAAATGAGCACTTGGTTAAAGAATTTTAAGCCAATGTGCCTCACATAAAGAAGGGACCAAGGTGACAAAAGTGCGAAATATAAAAATTCGATTCGACTACTGTTCTTTGAACTCTTATGTGGGATTTGAAGAAGTAGAAGCAACCCAATACTTGGAAAAGCTGGCTAAGGGTGATGCAGCTCACCCGTGACTAGTTGAGATTTTGGCTATTCAAGGATCAACACCTATGTGGCTCACATCAGTGCCAGCTTCATCTACTTATCCACTGACTGCGCTGCGAGTCTCAACAACTGGATATAGGCAGCTACTTCAAAGCTATCTGACATATCCAGTGTTGTTGCAGTACAGTCTTTTGTCAGGCTGCACCACATGTACCTCCATCAGTGGAGGAAACATTGAAGAAGATTCTGGACAACCAGAAGACCATTATGGACACTCTGGTGGCACATGGGGATGTCATTGAGGAGTTGGGCAAGCAGGTAAAGGTAATACGGCAGTCTCAACCTTCGAAGAAGTCGGTGGATAAGTTGACAACAACAATTACCAAACTTGCATCTGCCGGAGATCTACCGCTGGATTTACTCACGGAGACAGCACCAACAGTTCCAGCAGCACAGGCAACACCAGCAGTACCCGAGACATCAGAGGCAGCAGCCGGCTAGTCTGAGGAGCTGGTTGCGACTGCCCACACCGATGAGGAGATGATATAGCTGCTCAGCAATCCTGTTGTCCCTCAGCCAGGTGATGATGAGATACAGCTAGAGGAGACCGAGGGTGCTGAGGATGCCATATATACTAAGACCACATAGGGAGTTCTCTTAACTCTCTACCCCTTCTTGTTCTTATTTTTGTTAAGCATTGGGGACAATGCTCATTTCTATTCGGGGGGAGGGGGTTTATTTTGATTGATTTGACATTGAGATTTGGTCTGAAATAACTCTTATACTATTTTTATTTTATCTTTATTTTCTCTTCGGTTATGTGTATATTTTTCCCTGTCCCTTAATGTTTATATTCATTTTCCCCCGGTTTGTATATTCGTTTGCCTCACTTTCCATAGTTTAGCTTTTTAGTTTGTCTTTCTTAGTAGTATAACTTCTTATTCATTTTAGTAACTTCTTTTGGATTTGTTAGCTTCTTTTTTACGTTTGAGTGAACAATAAACCTTTGGTTTTCTTAGGGCCACGGTTCTTTCCAAAGGTGGATTTTGTGTGAACCGTGTGGCTCTTCCCAATGATAGATGTCGTAAACCTTCTTAAGGGTTTGAGTCTGTATTCTTTTATGTTTAAAAAGAAAACAAATAATAGTAATGAATAAAAGGGTCTCTAACATGCTTCACTTGGTACCAACACATTTACCCACGACATTATGGTTAAAAACAAGTTGTTGGCAGAAATTAGCTCTAGTTGTGACCTTTTGACTCTTGTGTTGACCTAAGCAGTCATCGAGCGGTTTAGTCGAGCCATTTGTGATTCTCAATCTCAACTAGGGTTATTGTAGGCTCTCGACTCTGTTCTCTTTAGCAATTCGGCAGTGTGAGAGGTGAGGTATTAAATTGCAAGTCCAAGTACTCGTTCTAATAGTCTAGAACTTGCCCCGAATGTTTTTCTAGGCGAAATTCTAAGTGTAATTTGGCTTGAGAAATGATTGTAGGCTCTCCTTGGTCTAATTTGAAAATTGAAATCTTCCATAGCCTACCAATACGATATCCCTAGTCAACCCATTTGAGCCTAAGCCCTTTTTCTTTCAATAACCACGTTACAAGCCTTTATCTATTTTGTAATGACCCTCTCTTGACACCCGATCTTTTTTAGCATTCTTGAGAAACAATTGGCAAAAACTTAAGTTTGGGGGAGAGACGAGGAGTTTGGAAGTGATAAAAAGTACAAAGAAAAGAAAGAAATGACAAAAAAGGGGAAGGCAAAGAAAAGAAAGAGAACATAAAAGAAAAATGCCAAAAAGAAAGTTAATAAGGTAGAAAGTTGAAGGGATTCAAAGAAACAATGATGATAGGAATGAAGTAATTACAAAAGAAAAAAAGAAAAAAAATTAATTTCATGATCAAGAAAGAGTGACATTACATCTCTCTCTAGTTCCCCCGAGGAAAAAGAAAATGACTCGAAGAGTCGAAAAAGTATGAGCCGAAAAGAGAAAATGGAGTACTTGAGGAAAGATGAAACCATTCTATTCCAACAAGTCCTACCTTGGTCCAAAATACTTCATTACATCCCGCAAAAGCCCTACATGATTTCAGGTTGAGTGAGCTTACATTAGTGGTAATTTACATGAGAGGCAAGCTTATGGTACTTAGAGCCTGACATGTGATATTCTTTTGAGAGAGATGAGCGCACTTTTCGCAATCCTTGATTCGAGTGTTACATTCTAAAGTGATATTTACTAATGGAGAGTAGAGGAGGAGTTTGGGATCCAAAATGACCTACGTGAAAGAGCGGGCGTCCTTGATGAATAAAGTCAACTCTTGATGCTCTAGTGTCGCATTAGAACTATAGTACTCAAAGTGTCAAATCATTGCGTTGTTGATAATTCATATCTGTTGTGGGTAATTGTTGGTCCTAATTTATGTGTGATTGATTCTCCTTAGGACAGCTGAAATATCTTTTTTTCTAGTGGAGGTGGTAATTGCCTTAATTGCTTGAGGACAAGCAAGAGCTTAAGTTTAGGGGAGTTATTAAGTAGGAATTTTGACCGCTTATTTTCTCTATTTTACTTGCGTTTTAGCTCACAACTGCTTAAAGGTATTCCCTAAAACTAATTAAATATGCTTTTGTACAAACATCGGGCAACGAACCAAAGGAGTCAAAATCAGCTCATAAAGGAGTCAAAAGTGGACAAGGATCAAAACAAAGCAAAAGGCCCACAGTGCGGACCGCACAATACTGTATGTGGCCACAAAACAAAGGAAGAGCCATGTTAGTTCTTCTTTAGAGTATGTGGACCGCACAAATATTGTGCGGCCGTAAAAGAAGAGATTCAGAGAGCTACTTTTGGGAAAGCTGAAGGAGTGCGAACCGCACCATAATTGTGCGGCCGCACTCAATATTATGCGGTCTCCAGAAGACAAAGACCAGAGAGGTGGGATTTTGAGTTCAAGAAGAAATGCGGACCATACCATTTTTGTGTGGTCGCATAATCAAGAGCTCGACCGCACTCATTTTTATGCTGTCCGTAGAAGTCTCACACAGCCAGAGCATAAGATCAAGGAGTGCGGACCGCACTATAATTGTGCGGCCGCAGAAGCAAAAGTGCGTCCGCACTCACAAATGTGTGGTACACAGTAGTTGAAGGAGTGCGACCGAAATCCAAAATTGTGGGGCTGCAGAACTGGAACCTGTCAAGCCAAGTCTCGTTGTGCGGACCGCACACATAATTATACGACCGCACAATCTCCGCAGGGGCATTTTTGTGAGATATCTTTACCTTAGTATAAATAGAACTGTTTGTCATTTTTAGGGTAAGTTTTGTTTTGGGAGAGCACCTAAGCCATTTTTTTTATTGTTTTGAGTAATATTGTACTAGATTAGCTTCTAAACATTAGAGTTTCTTTCCTTAATCAATTGTTATGCATCTTATCTTAATTCTAACTATAAATCATAAACAAGGCTAAATAACATTAACTGAATCAATAGCAAGCATTAATATTAAACACCTAGAAGTTTTACACACTAGGTTGGATCACAACCCTAGATAAAATCAAGCTACTTATATAAATTGATATAGAAAAATAAAAAGTAGAAGAAATTAAAGACATAAAACTAAATTAAAATACAAAATTAATTGATCCTCTCTAATTGTAGATCAAAGTTTTCCCAAATAGCTAAGAGTAACTACCAGCTGCAGCTACAATGCAAGAAGATATCCTAAAGAGTGTTTCCCGTCTATTTATAGTGCTCAGAAATTTCTAACAAAATACCCTTCGGAGGTTTTTGCGGACGCACTTTAACATATGTGGTACACACATTGCTGGGTTACTGCTGCAAGTGCTTTCTGTTGGGAGAGTTTTGCGGCCGCACATGTCACGACCCAGCTCCCACCGGAGCCACGATAACACATAACACTACTTGCCAGGCAAGCCAACAGTCACATAATAACTATGGATTGGAATAAACATGGTTTAATAAACTTAACAACGGAAATATCATAATTATATAATGAAACAAATAACAATACTGCTACAACCATCCCTAAAATATAGTTTCAACGAGTACATCAGTACTACTGAGCATTAAAATACAAATCAAATCCTCAATACAACTGTCTCGACAATAGAATAATAATAAAGGAAATATAGGAAAGAGAGTCAAGTTCTATGAACTACATAGCAGCTACCTTTAAGTCTCCTGAATACTGGTACCAAGACGGCTCTAAAAATCACCACGTCTAAATGTACACGAATCTGCACACGAAGTGTAGAGTGTAGTATGAGTACAACTGACCCCATGTACTCAATAAATAACAAAACTAACCTTGGGCTGAAAGCAGTGTTGAGCTCAGAAGATATCATCAAAAACCAATATTAAGGGCAACACAGATATAATGATGACTGACAGTAACAATAAGCAACTCAAAGGAATTCTCATAATAATCTCATACGCATTACAGGAATTTAGACATGCTTCCATTATAACAATTTAAGCCCAACACTGATAAGAACATTTCATTTACCATCTAGCATGAGGAATGATACATCTCTATGACAACATGTCAAATATGCATGTAAAATGAAGGATTCCACGGTGGTATCCCCAAATGTTGTCATTCTCAGCATACTCAAGTTGTCTGTCTCAAATTCCCACTTCATCACACGCAAACACAATCACTCAACACTATACGGGTGCCTGGCATCAATTCCCCTCACTAAAGCATGTGTATATATATCACTGTGTCTGCTTTCACTCCTGGTATGTCAAACTCTGGAGGGGTAGATCATGTCTAAGCTCTAATCAAAAGCCCATATGACCAGTTGCGGCATGCAGCCCGATCCAAATAACAATATAGCAAATAAGGACTGTTGCGACGTGCAACGCGATCCATATATCACTCTCAACACGTCTCTAAGGCCAACCTCAGTCATCAACCTCTCAAGTCTCAAAGGCTCACAATCGCATGTCACTCATCCCAAGAAGTATCGCATATGGCGAAACAACAATAGCATGTGATGCAACAATGAATAATGTACAAAGACTGAGATATAATATACAAATAAATAATCATGATTGTTCGTATAACTACAGTTAAGTCAGATAGCTCAATACAATAGAAGTAGTCTCATTAGGTCTTAACCAAATAATCATATAGCCTAAACATGATTTCTAACATAAATCACATCTCAGATAATCAAACAAGCAGGGAGAACACAGATATAACACGATATAACCACAAAACAAACTCGGTAATAGTCTAAAATGCAACTCGGATTATGATTAAACCAGTGCACGCCCAGACCCCCTCACCTAGCATGTGTGTCACCCCAACACATCATAAATAACATGGTTTCCAGGGATAATTACCCTCAAATCCAAGTTTAGAAATGTTGGTTACCTTAAAGCACGCAAATCAATACTCCATAAAGCCCTTCCCACGTAAATCGGCCTTCGAACAACACGAATCTAGTCACAAACAACTTAATATCATCAAATAATTCCATAGGAAAGAACATCAAACCATAAAGCTTTGATCTTTATCAAAATCAAAAAGTCAACCCCGGGCTCTCACCCCATAACCTGGTCAAACTGACAAATTCCGAACACCCATTTAGTTACGAGTTCAACCATAATAATGTCATCCAATTTCGACCTACAAATCCTAAATTTTCACTTTGGGAAAGTTTTACTAAAATCCTCAATTTCATCGCTTTAATTCACCAATTAAATGGTAAAAACAAAGATGAAATCATGAAAAATTATCAAATCTGAGTAAAAAATACTTACCTCAATCCAAATCGCGAAAATCACCTTCAAGATCGCCCAAAATCGAGCTCTCTAGCCCAAAATATGATATAATAACTCTAACCCTCGAAATAGAGCTTTAATACAATCTGCCCAGGCATTACCCTTCGCAATCGCGGAAAGACCTTCGCGATCGTGACGAACAAAATACTCCATTTTCCAAAGCCTCCTATGCAAGCGCAATGATCTAGTCGTGAATGCGATGACCAGAAGACCCATGCCTTCGCGAATGCATAATAACACATGCAAGCGCGATGCACAAACACATGCCATTCACTGTAAGACCTTCCTTCTACGCGATCGCGGTTCCCTGCTCGCGATCGCATTATACAACCTATCTAATACTTCGTGATCGTGCAGAAGGAGTAGAACCTCAGCAACAACAGTACAAAAATGATGGAAATAGTCTAAAACCTATCTGAATCACACCCGAGGCCCCCGTGATCCCTTCCAATCACATCAACCAATCCTAAAACACAACATGAACCTACTCGAGGCCTCAAATCACACCAAATAATATCAAACGACGAATCGCACCCCAATTCAAGCCTAATGAACTAATGAACGTCCATCTTCCAAAACTCATGCCGAAATACATCAAACCAACTCGGAATAACGCCATTTGTTTCATGCAAGACCCAAATGACATGTTGGATCTATTCCAACTCTCAAAACGAAAATTCAAGCTTGATATCAACAAGTCAACTCTCAATCAAACTAATCAGCCTTCTAAGGCTGCAACTTTCCAACTTTTGCAGAAAGTACCAAATCAACCTACGGGTCTCTAAATTTAAATTCGGACAGACTCCTAAGACCATAATTACCATATGAACCTATTAAAACTATCAAAACTCCATTCCATAGACGATAGATAAAAGTCAAACTCTGATCAACGGTTTCAATTTACGCTTCCAACCTTGGGACTAAGTGTCCCAATTCACTCCAACACTTCTCTGAAACCAAACCAACCACCTCGAAATGTCACATACCTACAAATGAACATAGAAGAGGCAGTAAATAAGGGAATAGGGCTGTAATACAAAGAACGACCGATCGGGTCGTTACAATACATTAGCCTTTGCGTCCGCACGTCATCTTCTGCGGACGCACTGAATTATTGTGGGGCACACTTTGAGGAGGCTTCTGACTTTGTTCGATTTCATCTTTTAGACTTTTTAGTGTGAGCGTATTTTGCAGACCAAGTGCGACAGCACTTTTTTGTTTGCGGGCTGCACTTTTGCAAAAATTTCTTTAAGCTCCAGTTCCTCTTTTGTGGTCATATGTCATCTTATGTGGATTGCATTTGCTTTTGCGGCAATCATGTCACAAAGGAATGTCACAAGTTAAGCTTCAAGTGCCATAGGCTTGCCCCTCATGTAAATCTCTACTAATGTAGGCATGCTCAGTTCGAAAGCAAATAGGACTTCTTCTGGGTTGTAATGAAGGGTTGTGGTCCGGGGTAGGATACTATATGGGATACAAGTAGTTACACCCTTCCTTAAGCACTTCACATCATATTTCATGGCTCACATGTGTCCAACCATTAGAGGAATTTCTTCTTCTTGGAGTCTAGAGAGACTTGCCATCACACTTTATTGATAATTTTATTATTTTCCTCCCGTGATTTTTATACTAGAGATACTTGCTTCACTAAATTTCATCAATATCCCTTTTTGTCCCCTTTTGGGCTTCTTTTTGTTCTCATCAATTTCTTTTCCTACTTTTCTTTTGGTAACTATAAGCTTTTCATTAATAACCAAAATATCATGTACAAATCAGATAGACTTTATAAAACAGTCTGCTTTGCTTATAACTTCAATCAAGAATAGTTCTCTTTAACACTAAAAGCCTTTTCTATCTGTATCTACTTCTTATCTAGGAAATCTATACTTTTGGAGTAGTATCCTAGTGGTATCATTGGCTCTAACATGACATGTATATGAAATATCTCTAGCTATTGGTTCACATGTGTTATCCTTATGGGCAAATAACTTGTTGTTCCTTTCTATCCAGACTGCATAAATAAACTCTGTAAATATCAGCTTCACTAGTTTTGCCTTCATAGTTTTCCCTTTTGTATTCTGCTCGATCCATTGTTGCATCTAGTTCCATGAGCTCATATCCACCCAAACGATTTGCAGCCACTTCATTAGTTGATTCCATACTTATCTTTCAACTGCACATTCCGCAAATAGATGCTCCGTGGTTTCAGCTACATCTTTACATATGACACAAGTAGTGTCAACTTGTATTACCCTATTTTCCAGTCTTGAAGCAGTTAGTAGCATGTCTTGCTATTGGAGCCATGTTATAAATATTTCTTTTGGCCGTGCTTCATTTCCACAAATGATATTTTTTCAGGCAACTTTGGGTAGATCCCCTACCATTCTCAGGTAAATTCTTGTGATCAGACTTTTGTTCTTCAGGTGATCTGGTTGCACATACCTCAATTCTTCTCTTACTTTGAGTATTTTCCTGACCATCCAACTAGCTTGTTGGGGGATAGCCATACTCTCCAAAGGTTGTGATTTTATGTAGTATTCGTGGATCCACTTAATCCACAGAGTGTCTTTCTTAGTCTTCAAGTCCTAGCAAATCTTTGTTATGGCTGCTTTGTTCCACAGTTTAAGGTTTATGAGATTCAATCCCTCTACTGCTTTTGGCATACACATCCTACTCCAAGCTACTAGTGATTTTCTAGTGAGTTCATTTGCTCCTGACAAGATAAAACTTCTACAATATCCTTCTATATCTTTCATTACCTTAGTAGGTATGATAAACATTTGTGTCCAATAAGATTGAATACCAAAGAGCACTGACTTTACCAATTGGACTCTGCCTGCATATCATAACTTTTTAGTTGTCCATGATAAAATTCTTGTTGTGATCTAGGTTATTAAAGGCTGTCATTCTACCAATTTCAGTTTTCTAGTAGCCAGTGGTATCCCCAGGTACCTGAATGGTAAGTCAC
>AWOL01S0187359.1:0-16974 GCA_000715115.1 Nicotiana otophora | reverse complement strand
CAAAAATAGATAGCACTCTTGGATTGATTAGCTTGTAACATTGAAGCATTTGTAAATATACCAAACTTTTCATATAAGAGCCCTACAGAGAGGTTATCACCTTTAGCAAACATGAGTAGATCATCTGCAAAGCAAAGATGTGTGATATTTAGTTTAGAGAATTTTGGGTGATACTTAAACTGCATCTCTTTCTTTAGAGTGCTGAGACTTCTACTCAAATATTCCATAACAATAGCAAATAGGAAGGGATACATTGGATCTCCTCGTCGAAGTCCTCTAGCAGCATCAAATGGTGGGGTAGTTTCACCATTTATAACTATAGAGTAGTTAACAGTGGTAACACACTCCATCACCCATCTGATAAACTTTTAAGGGAAATGCAACTCTATCAACATTTGCTCCAAGAATCTCCAATCCACAGTGTCATATGCGTTCTAAATATCCACCTTAATCATGCATCTAGGTGATATATATTTTCTTGTATATATTTTCACCAATTCATGAGCCATAATCACATTATTTGCTACCTTCCTTCCTGGGATAAATCCTGCTTGAGTCTCTATAATAATGGTTGCAATCACCTTTTGGATTCTGCCTGCAAGGATTTTAGCTATGATCTTGTATAGGACAGTACAACAGGCAATTTGCATATACACCATGATTATAGAAGGATTGGCTACCTTTGGTATCAGGGTGACTGCTGTATAGTTGATTCCTCTATACATTTTGCATGTTGTGAAGCAATCTTGCACAGCTTCACTAATTTCACTTTTAATGACTGGCCAAGCTCTTTTACAAAATATAGCATTATATCCATCCACACCTGGAGCTTTGTCATCTCCTATAGACTGAAGCCCTGCATAGATCTCCTCCTATGTCATATCCTCACATATTTGGAGTTGTTGAGCATGATTCAGTACATCCCCCCTTCTTATGATTGTCTTGCTTGCTGTTGTCACATTATATAGAGTTGTTCCCATAAGTGATTTAAAAAAACTGTATTATCTCCATCTTGATATCTCTTACTTCTGTTAATCTTCCTCTCTCTTGAGACTCTAACTCTAGTATTTTTTTCTTGTACTTTCTGTCTTTTATAACAGCTAAAAAATAGCTAGTATTGGCATATCCAAGTTTTATCCATCTTGCCCTAGCTTTTTTGTTGCAATACACTTTCTTCAATCATAGACCACTTCTTAAGTTCACATATAATCTTCTTTTTTGCCATTGCTAACTCATCTGAGTATTGATGTCTTATCTTGAGTTGTATTTCTTGGAGATCTTCTCTTGCCTGGTTGATTCTTGTTACTACACCTTTGAACTCAGTCTCATTTAATCTTTTTAGTTTCTCCCTTAATTCCTTTTGTTTCAACCAGATATTCCTCATCTTATGCAAGTGAAGTTTCTGTTTCCAGGTTTCCTTTACTAGGTGGAGCAAATCCTCATGAGTTGCCCACACATTGAAAAATTTGAATGCAACTCCCTTGGTTCCCTAACATTGATGGCTATCATCATAAGGCAATGGTCTGATATATGTGGGAGTTTATACTCATTAATCAAGTGGCCATATTTTATCATCCATTCAGCATTTTCCAGTGCTCTATCTATTCTGCTCCATATTCTATCACCCCCTTGCTACTTGTTTGTCCAAGTGTAATAGTCTCATTTCTAGGGCAATTCATTTAGCATCAGTTGTTGGATACATTCTGTGAAATTCTTTATCTTATAGATAGTAATTGTTGCTCCTTTCAATCTATCTTGTGGACTCAAGATAGAGTTAAAATCTCTCCAAATAATCCATGGTTTAGTTGTTGCTTGAGAAACATTACCTAATTGCTGCCATAAATCTTTCCTCTGGTCCACTGTATTGTATCCATAAACTATTGTCATTTCACAGTCTATTTGTTGATTCCTGCTCATCACTTTACAATGAATAAGCTGTGTTTCTTTCTTCAGAACTTCAATCTTGTAAGCATTATTTTCTCAGAGTAACCAAATCCTACCATTATGTACATGATTATAATTGTTTTTAAATCCCTAACCCGGGGCAATTTTATTATATATTATTTGTGCTCTATGCTCTTTCACCCTTGTCTCCACTAATCCTGCTATTTTAACTCCTTTTTCTTTGGGATACATAGCTAATTCTTTCTGTTTATATATATTATTTATTCCCCTCATATTCCATATTAACCATGACATTAATGATGACATATAAATTCCTCACCTATATCAATAGGTAGGAGTTGTGTCATCACATCATCTTCACATTGCAGTATATCAAATTCATTTCTCACTGGAATAGCAGCCTCAATCAGTTGATTTACATATCGACCATTGATTTCTTTGGATGCCTTCCCTTTTAGTAATTGCTTCTCTTTAGCTTGTGGGTTCAATTCCTCTGTATCTACTCTCTCTTTTGGTTGTTGAGCTTTTTTAGTGGCTGCTGCATACTTAGCTTCCTTCAGCTCCTCATTAGCTTCAGTTGAATCTCTTTTATCCTCATTTGGTACCCGGGTTTGCACCACCTTCTTAGGTCATTTCTTCTTCTTTTGAATGTTGTTATTCATATGTTCTTCCTTTTTTAAATCCTTCATTTTCTGCTTTGTACAGTTATGCCCTATCATTAGGCATAGTAATCTGGCTTCCATTCAACTACTACTGATTGTTGGAATATTTTCCCTGATGGATCCATCACAGTCACTTTATCTATTAGTGGCTTGGTGACATTGACCTCTATAAGAATTCTAGCAAATGAGATTCTGGTTTGCTTTGCTGTACATTCATCTGCATACTTTGGCACTCCAATCGCACTAGCTATCCTGCTCAATGAATCTCGGCTCCAGCAACTCGTAGGTAGGCTAGGAAATTTAACCCACAAAGGCAGCTCAGTAAGGAACTCAATATTAAAATCAAACTCTGGACACCATTGTTTCAATATCATAGGTTTGTTGTTGATGCTATATGGACCTGCATATTGTACTTCATTCAGATCTGCTATCGATTAGAATTTAATAATATAATAGCCTTCTTCGTGATAATACACCTCATGTTCTTTCACCATATTCCAATTTTGAGCCACATATTGTTTCATATAGTTATAGCTTGGTGTTTCACCTATCACATATACTACTAAAGCAACCTTCTATTTATCAGCTTCCCTATTCGTTTCTTCCATATCAAGCTTAACCATTAGACTACCTTCAACTAATTCTGGTGGTATGTAATCGAGTGACATACCGTTAGTTGCTGCATTATTCTAATTGAATAGCCCAGACCAGGTGGGATCTGGAGCTTGGTCCTTTGTTGTCTGCTCGAGTTTCCTCAAATCTGATTGTTTGATATGCGTTGATTATTGTTGCTCATTAATTCCTGTCAATTGCAGCTATAGAGGTTCACTTAAGTTCAATTTCTTAGCTCCGGTGGTCGTTTTTCTTGCCGAAATCAGCGGAGATAGAGGTAGAAATTGAGTTGCCAAAGGTGTAATCACTCATTGTTCGCTACCATTTTTTAGGGTTTCAGCTATCACCCTAGCACTGACTGAGCTTCCCACTCTTACAATTGCTTGTTTCTTCAGTTGTTCTCACCCTCTGGCCATAGCTGCCACGGTCGGCGTGCGTTTGCTTAACTTGCGCTGATAGCGGATATAAGCAGAAAGTGGTTTTCTATCTTTTTAATGCGTTGATACCACTTTTAGATTTCTCAAATTTTCCCCAATCTTAAGCTTTGAGCCACTTACTACATATGAGTGCTTAGGAGAGTTCGGGTGCCAAGAGAGGATCATGTTCAAAATGGGTAAAGGCTTGTAGCATGGTTATCAACAGAGAAAGGCTAAATGATCAAAGGGGTTTACTAGGGATAACGAACATAGGGTGGAAATTGAAAGCTCAAACGGTCCAAGGAAAGCCTACAATCATCTTTCAAACCAAGCAAACTTAAAATTTCTCCTTGAAGCACATTCAGGGCAAGTTATAGAATATTCACTCAAGTACTATGATGACCCGATTGGTTGTTTTGAGTATTGAAGCCTCATTTCCGCATTTATTTCTTATTTTATGTTCGTTTGTTGTTATGTGACTTGTCGTGGTGGTTGATTTGGTTTCGGGGATGTTTTGGAATGAATTGGGATATTTAGTCCCAAGGTTAGAAGCCTAAATTGAAAGAGTTGACCGTAGTTTGACTTTATTAATATTGGGTCTGTATTTTTATTCCGGAAGTTGGAATAGGTCCGTTGGGTCAAATATTACTTGTTTGAAAAATTTGAGGTCAATTGGAGTTGGTTTGGTATGTTTTGGCATTAGTTTTAGAAGTTAAAAGTTCATAAGTTCATTAGACTTGAATCGATGTGTGATTCGTTGTTTTATTGTTTGATGTGATTTGAGGCTTCGAGCGAGTTCATATCATGTTTTAGAGCTTATTAGTATGTTTGGACCAGGTCCCGGGGGCCCCGAGTGTGTTTCGGATTGAGTTCGGACCAATTGTTCTTGGAATGGGATTGCTGATTTTTGTGTTGTGGTTTCCATCATCGCGATCGCGAGGAAAGGTCCTCTATAGCGAGGAAAGGTCCGCGATTGCGAAGGGACTTTGAGGACTTCTGGAATTTTATTCTTCGCGTCTGCGAAGTCAGTGATGCAATCGCGAAGGTTGTTGAGCTTGTTCATCGCGAACGCGTGCACCGGACCACGTTCACGTATAAGGAAGTAGGGTCAATATTGAGGCAAGCATTGTTTTTCGCGTTCGCGTGGTGTTGTCCACAATCACGTAGCTTTGGGAGGTCCTGCCATTGCATTTGTGACTGTAATCACGCGATCGCGTAGTGTTATTTTTGAGCTGAGGAGAATTGTTCTCCGCGATCGTGAGGGTTTGTTCGCGATCGAGAAAGAGGATAACTATGCAGCATTGTTAAATGTCAAAAACGAAGGTTTTATTTCATTCTTCATATTGTGGACCTATAGAGCTCAGCTTTTGGCATTTTGTATAGGGATTTTCAAGGAAATCATCGAGTCAAGTGATTCTAACTCGGATTTAGCTATTATACGTGAATTCATTGATATTTTTGTCATTTAATTAGTGTTTTTGTGAAACTTCATAGACCAAATGTTAGGAATTTGAAAAGCGATTTGTGGTCAGAATTGGAAGATTTTGATATGATTGGACTTGTTGTTGAATAGGTGTTCGAATTTTATAAATTTTGTTAGATTTTGAGACGTGAGCCCGGGGTTGACTTTTTGGGTTAATTTTTGTCTTTTGTTTAAGATCTTTGCTTTATAATTTGGAATAATTCCTATAGCTTATATTGATATTATTACGTTATTTTGGCTAGATTCGAGCCTTTCGGAGATTAATAGACGTGGGAAGGGCTTGCTAGCAGAATGATTTGATTTACTCGAGTTAAGTATCTTATCTAAACTCAGATGAGGCACTAGCTGCCTGAATTATTGTGATAGCTATGTGCTATTAGGTGGGCACACACGTGGGGTTAAACCCGTGTGCAGGAACTAGGGTTATTTATTCATACTCGGGTTGCGCTCAGGCTCTTATAAGTCTAGAATTTAACTGTTAAACCGTAAGCTATGATGCTTCGCACATTTGTTTCATTGTTGTGAACTATTTGAGCCATGTTTGTGGCTACATAGATGTTTAATCCCTGAATAAACTAGTACCAGTCCAGGAGCATAATATTTGTTATTCACTAGTTTCATACATATATACTAATTATTTGCTCCTCGATGATATGAATAGACTAGATGCATGTGACTATGCCGGACGGATTGTGTTGATATGCCTGTGACCACACCAGGCTGGTTGTGTTGTTATGCTTGTGACCATGCCTGGCGAATTATGTTGTTGTGCCTGTGACTACACCGGGTGGATTGTGATATTGAACCTGTGACCACGGCGGGTTGGTAGCACGTTGAATTGTTCGTTATTGCATGTGGATATGGATCCATACCCCTAGGGTCACCCTTTCATGTTTCTCTCTTGATGGTCTACACGCGATTATTGAGAATACTGATCAGTGGGCTGGAACAAATATGGAAAAGTTGAGGTAATCTGGCCAGTGCTTTGTTAAATTTTGCATTTCATCTTTATTTGCAATTTCCTTGATCATTTATCTGATTTAACTACATATCATCTCTATATTTCATGATATTGACTGACAAAGTATTCCCAATATTGTTTTGCATTGAGTTAAAGGATGAAACTACACATGTGATAGGTAGTATCATTATAATTTGTGTTTCTCTTACCTTGTCGTGCTTATTTACGATACTTTTGAGTACATTGGGTCAGCTTTACGCATACTACACTCTGCACTTAATTGTTAAGATCCAGGTGTGGGGACCAGTTATCAACAGTAGGCTTGCTTGTTGAACTATCTGCTAGAGGCGAGGTAGAGATGCATCGTTGGTCGCAGTTTGACTAGTCTTTTCCTTTAATACTGTTGTTACAGTTCAGACAATGTATTCATTGTTCAGTTTCAAACTTGTATTCCATTGTAGAAGCTCATGACTCCGTACTTACCAATTTCTAGGGGAATTTACTTTGTATTAGCAGTTATATTTTATTGAAACCAAAAGTTCATTATTCTGTTTGCCTTCGTTATCATGTTTCGGCTTGCCTTGCCATCACGATGGTAGGGATTTTGGGTCGTGACAAGTTGGTATTAGAGCCCTAGGTTCATAAGTATTACGAGTTGCAAGTAGGTTTAATAGAGTCTTGAGGAACGGTACAGAGTCATATTTACTTATCTTCGAGAAGCTACTTAATCACTAGGAAAACTTCACTTTCTTATGTTCTTGTCATGCGAATTTGTTGATTCCAGAAACTAAACTTCTATTATTCTACTATCTCACAGATGGTGAAGACGTGTGCTACCGGATTAGGAAGACGGCCACAAGCACCACCAGCTAGGGTCGTGAGAGGCCGGGGCCGCGTTAGAGGCCGAGGTGCAGCTCGTACAACAACTAGAGTTGCACCCGTGGAGCCACTAGTTGCTCCAGCTCAGGAGCAGATACCATATGTGGTTGAGCTTGTGGGACCAGGTTAGGCACCAGTTGTGCCCATTGTGATATCAAACCTTCGGGAGGCTTTGGCCCAGATATTGACTGTATGCACTAGCCTTGCTCAGGAGGTTTCAGTTCAGTCTGCACACCACTTCTCAGGTCGGGGGAGGTGCTTAGACTCCCACAACCCATACTCCAAAGCAGGTGGTTCAGGGGCTTCAGACACCGGGGGTATTAACAGCCCAACTGGTTGCAATTGATCAGGCCCAGGTGGGTCCACCTATGAGTGATAAGGATCAGAAAAGGAAAGAGCGGTTTGGGAGGTTCAGGCCTCCAGCATTCAGTGAGGCTGAGTCAAAGGATGCTCACGACTTCTTACATAGGTTCCAACAGATGCTTCGCTTGACGGGTATTTTGGAGACTAGTAGAGTCTCATTTACTACTTTGTAGTTGTCGAGGAAAGTCATCATATGGTGGGAGGCCTATAAGTTGAACAAGCCAGGCGGCGATGTACCACTTATGTGGCATGAGTTGTCAGTCATATTCTTAGAGAAGTTTGTTCCACAAACCCTAGGAGGCGTTGCATATGCAGTTTGAGCAGCTACGTCAGGAGGGTATGTTTGTGACCCAGTATGAGATGAGATTTTTCGAGTTAGCTCGTCACGCAATCTTGTTGGTTCCTATAGAGAGGGAGAGGATTATGAGGTTCATTGATGGCCTCATCTATGGACTATGCGAGATTACAACAAGTGCTAGATTCGATGAGGTGGTTGATATTGCTAGACGGCTAGAGTAGGTCCGTAGTCAGGAGCGAGTGGAGAGGGAGGCCAAAAGTCCTCGTGGTTCGGGTGGATTCAGCGGTGTTTCTTTTGGAGGGCAGTCCCACCACAACATTGGTCATCCTTATAGGCCCACTCAGATGGCTCGTCCAGTTCATCGTGGTGCATCAGTTAGTCATGGTTCCTACGGTGCTCGTTTGGGCCAATTGTCATACAGTGCTTTACCAGCATAGAGTTCTTACCATGCTCCATCCTCCCAGGTGTATACAGGTAGTTTCCCAGTTTATGAGGGTTAGCAGCGCATCAGAAGGGGTTGCTACGAGCGCGAGGATTTGATTTATCTCAAGAGAGATTGCCCTAGATTATTGAGTAGAGATCCACAACAGAGGTCCCAGGATATGACTTTCGCACCAGTTACTTCGCCACCCGCTCAGCAAGCTCGGAGTGCGGCTCAGATAGCTAGAGGTCGCCCTAGAGGGGGAGGCCGATCAGGTAGCGATCAGGCTTGAAATTATGTTTTTCCCTCCATGTCAGAGGCCATTGCTTTAGACACAGTGATCAAATGTATTGTCTCAGTATGCCACAGGGAATCTTCCATATTATTTAACCTTGGTTCCACTTATTTGTATGTATAATCATAATTTGCTCGTTATTTGGATATGCCTTGTGAGTCCTTAGTTCCGCATGTTCATGTATCTACATTGGCGGGCAATTCTATTATTGTGGTCCATTTGTATCATTCATGTGTGGTGACTATTGGGGGCTTGGAGATGAGAGTTGATCTCTTATTGCTTAGTATATTTGATTTCAACATGATTCTAGGCATAGATTGGTTGTCCCCATGTCATGTTACTCTAAATTGTCACGCTAAGGCTGTGACATTGGCGATACCGAGGTTGCCTAGGATATAGTGGATAGGTTCTTTGGACTATGTTCCCATTGGAGGGATTTCATATCTGAAGGCCCTACAAATGGTTGGGAAAGGGTGTTTGTCATATTTGACTTTCGTGATGGATGTTGGTGTTGATAATCCTACCATTGATTCTGTTCCGGTAGTGCGAGACTTTCTAGATATGTTTCCTGCAGACCTACTAGGCATGTCGTCCGATAGGGATATTGATTTTGGTATTGACTTGGTACCGGACACTCAGCCCATTTATATTCTTCTGTATCGTATGGCACCAACAGAGTTGAAGGAATTGAAAGAGCAAGTTCATGAGCTTCTTGAAAGGTGTTCATTAGGCCAAGTGTGTCGCCTTGGGGTGCACCGATTCTGTTTGTGAAGAAGAAGGATGGCACTGTGTGGACGTGCATTGATTATAGGCCGTTGAACAAAGTTACAATTAAGAACAAGTATCCTTTGTAGCGCATTGATGACTTATTTTGCCAACTTCAGGGAGCTAGAGTGTTCTCTAAGATCGATTTGAGGTCTAGGTATCACCAGTTAAAAATTCGGGACTCGGATATTCTGAAGATGGCATTTCGGGCCTGCTATGGTCACTACGCATTCCTTGTGACAACGTTTGGGCTGACCAATGCCTCAGCAACATTCATGCATCTGATGAATAGTGTATTATAGCCATATCTTGATTCGTTAGGCATAGTATTTATTGATAAAATTCTAGTATACTCACATAGCCAGGAGGAGCATGCACAACTCCTGAGGATTGTACTACAGACATTGAGGGGGGATAAGCTTTATGCCAAGTTCTCAAAGTGTGTGTTTTGGTTCAGTTCGGTGGCGTTATTGGGGCATGTGGTGTCCAGTGAGGGAATCAAGGTGGATCCAAAGAAGATTGAGGTAGTTCAAAGTTGGCCCAGCCCGTCTTCCGCTACAGTGTATTGTGATGCTTCTCGAATTGGTATTGGGTGTGTATTGATGCAGGAGGGCAAAGTGATTGCTTATGCTTCACTCCAGTTGAAGCCTCATGAGAAGAACTACCCCATTCATGATTTGGAGTTGGCAGCCATCGTTTATGTACTGAAGATTTGGAGGCATTATATCTACGACGTGTGTAGTGAGGTATTTACATATCATCAGAGTCTTTAGCCTTTGTTCAAGCAAAAGGATATAAATTTGATGCAGCGAAGATGGCTGGAGCTACTAAAAGACTATGATATTACCATTTTGTATCATCCCGGGAAGGCCAATGTAGTGGCCAAAGCCTTGAGTAGAAAGTCCTTGCATATATTCCTGTTGGTGAGAGACCGCTTGCATCAGATGTTCAGGCCTTAGCCAATCAGTTCATGAGGTTAGATATTTCAGAGCCTAGTCGGGTTCTACCTTGCGTGGTTTCTCGATCTTCCTTATATTATCGCATCAGAGAGCGTCAGTATGATGACCCCCATTTTCTTAACCTTAAGGACATGGTTCAGCATGATGATACCAAGGAGGTTTCTATTGGATATGATAGGGTGTTGCTGATGCAGGGTCGGATTTTTGTGCCCAATGTGGATGGGCTATGTGAATTGATTCTTAAGGAAGCCCACAGTTTGTCGTATTCCATTTATCCGACTGCCGTTAAAATGTACCAGGATTTGAGGCAGCACTATTGGTGGAGGATAATGAAGAAAGACATAGTTGAGTATATAGCTCAATGCCTAAATTGTCATCAAGTGAAGTATGAGCACTATATGTTAGGTGGGTTGCATCAGAGACTTGAGATTCCCGAGTGGAAATGAAAGCAAGTTACCATGGACTTCGAAATTGGGATTCCATGGACCTTGAATAAGTTTGATGTTATTTGGGTTATTGTGTATCGGTTGGCTAAGTCCGCGTATTTCATTCTAGTTAGAACTACATATCCTTCTGAGCAGTTGACCGAGATCTATATATGCGAGATTGTTCGCCTTCACGGCGCCCCCGTGTCTATTATTTCAGAACAGGGCATGCAGTTCACATCGCAATTTTGAAGAGCAGTGCAATGAGAGTTAGGCACATAGGTTGAGTTGAGTAAAGCATTCCACCCTCAGACGGATGGATAGTCGAAGTGCACCATTCAGATATTTGAGGATATGTTACGTGCTTGCATCATGGATTTCGAGGGTTCTTGGGATCCGTTTCTACCACTTGCAGAGTGTGCCTACACTTGAGTATTCAGATGGCTCCGTATGAGGCCATTTATGGGAGGTGGTGTTGGTCTCTGGTTGGTTGGTTCGAGCTGGGTGAGGCTAAGCTATTAAGTACTGACTTGGTTCAGAATGCTTTGGAAAAGGCTAAGTTGATTTATTGGGAGTCTTTAGAAATCGGGTGAGGCTAGGCTATTAGGTACTGACTTGGTACATTGGGGGTCTTTAGGAACCTGAACTTTGATTTGCTTGATTATTGTTATTTCTCCAATTTTCTTAATTATCGCCTCCCCAATCCCCTTGGTTGTTGTTGTTGTTACGCCAATTCCCTTGATTGTTAGAACCTCAATTGCCTTGGTTATTTTGAGAATGCCAGATTTTGATTGGAGCCTTGAAAATTGCTTTGTTGGCCTTGGTAATTGTTCAAATATTGTATCACTTCTTCTTTCTCTTGATATGAGTAATCTTTGCCATAGCTACCATCATCATTCATGTGCATAAATCTCCACCCGGGATTGAAATTAGGGACCTTTAGTCCTCTTCTTATTGGACAAGACACTCACTCCCTCCATAGCATGAACTTGCTTAGGAGCGTAAGTTTGATGACGTTGAGCCTTAGCGAGTTGAGTCATGGTTGTGGTCAATTTCGAAATAGCTTCCACATGGTCTTGTAATTCTTTATGAAGATAAATCATGTTGGAATCTAGTCAAATATCAATCAAACAATCCAAAACAAGCTTTAGAAACTACCTACGAACATAAAAGGTTCAATCTTTTACTAAATTAAAAAGGTCAACAAAAGTCAACCTTGGGCCCACATGGTCGAAATTCGAGATTCGGACAAAATTTCGATTATCCATTTACTCTCGAGCCTGATTATGTGTCGCTTCGAAATCCGACCTCAATTCGAGGTCTAAATCTCAATTTATACAAAATTCCTAAATTTCCCTATTTTTTACCTTGGAATTCATAGATTTGATATTAAGATTCATGAAAAAGTAACTGCAATTGATTGAAGACTAGTTGAAGTTATTTATCAATGAATTTGAGAAAAACTCCTCTTCAAAAATTGCCTCTAGGTAGTTTAGGGTTAAAGAATTGTGTTAAATAAGCTAAGTCCCGATATTCCCAACTTTTACCCAACTGCAGGCATCGCAATTGTTAACTCTTATTTGCAATTGCGATGCTCGCAAATGCGAACCACTGATCGCAACTGCGATTAGTGCTTGAGCCTATGAAATGTTGCAAGTGCGAAAAATCCTTCGCATTTGCAAAGGCCCCACCCTCCAAAAATAAGCACTAAGCTTTGCTTTTGCGAAGCTACCCCAAGCTATCTGGAGTCGCATATGCGACACACCAGCCGCAATTGTGATTACCCAGCCTTCATAAATGCGACTCCTTCTTCATAAATGTGAAGTGCCCTTATCCCAACAACCTTCGCAAAAATGCCAAAGCGATGTTCGCAAATGCGATCTAGACCTAGCAAATGCGAGATCTGTAGGCTACACCAGCAACAAATGATGCTCAACTATACCAAAACACACCAATACTCACCCGGAACTCACTCGAGCCCCTCGGGCTCTAATCTGAACATGCACACCAGTGTAATAACATCATACAAACTAACAAATATCATCAAAATAATATCAAACATCAAGAATCGATAATCAAATCTTAAAACTAAACTTTTTCCAATTTTCACATAATGCACCGAAATACGCTCCGATCACCCGGGACCCTAACCAAACGTGCCTACATGTCTAAAAATATCATATGAACCTACCCGAAATTTTAGAACACCTATCTGAGGTCGTTTAACAAAAATATTGACTGTGGTCAACTCCAGCCTCATTTAAATCAAAAATCACTTTTTTCTTTAAATTTTCACATGTAAGCTTTCTGGAAAAGTACACGGACCACGCACGCAAGTAATAAATCATCAAATTAAGCTACAAGAGGTCTTGAAACACATAACAAGGAGCTAGTACTCAAAACGACTTATCAGATCATCAGAAAAAGCTTCTCATTAAGGGTAAAAAGGAATAATTGAAGAAAATTTCAAATATAGAAATATGTTATTTTTTTTGAATTGATTAATAAGAAAAATGTGTCACATAAATTGAATCGGATTGAGTACTACTCTAGGCCTCTACAACAATCCAAATTAATTAAATTGCTCACAAACCTCATGAGTCTATTGTTGAGCAAAATATATCTTTAGTAAAATAAATAACCACACTAACACTGATCCACCGTAGGATCCAAATTATGTTGAATGTTAAACCTCATCACTTTATCATTCATTTGTCTCAATAAATCTCATTAAATTGGATAGTTGTTAATTGAATTACCTAGCGGTTTGGGTTAGGTGCCATCATGAATAGTTGGATTTTGAGTCGTGAGAATTCCATTGTTATTGTTGTATTTCGTGCCGATTTATAATTTTTGTATTTTATTTATTAACCACTAATAAGTGTCGATGTCAATGGCTCATCGCTATTTCTTTGTGGTTAGACTAGACACTTACTAGGTACACGTTGATTTACGTACTCATGCTACACTTACGCACAAAATGTGCAGGTGCTGAGGCAGGTACATTTGATATCCGTTCGGGCGCGTATCCATATTACCCAGAGATTTAGTGGTGGGCTGATACCCGGAGTCTCCTTCCTGCTGCATTTTATATTTCTTTCTATTTCTATTCAGACAGTAGCTGTAGTGGTTTGTATATTCTACTAGATTGCTCGTGCACTTATGACACCGAGTTTTTGGAATTGCTAGCAGATGTTTATGATTTTTGCCTAATAATATCACCATTGCACTCTTATGTTTTATTTATGCTTTATATCACCATGGCCTTCTCGACTTTTTTTCTTTATTAAATAAAATTTATGATTTTAAAAGTAATAAAATGAATAAATAAATGAATAGTTTACCGTTGGCTTGCCTAACAGCGACGTTGGGCGCCATTACGGCCTATAGTGGGAGTTGGGTCATGACAGAAGTAGTGACGAGGCTATAACAAGGCACTGACTATAAACCTGTTTGACTATAAGTAAAAACAATAGAAGAATAGAGGGCCCCCGAATATCATCTATGCCCAAATTCACAACACAACATCGATACATAACCAATAGCCAAGAGAAATCATAATATATATCTTCTTAGATGTGGCGTGCAACCCGATTCCCATATTTATACATACCAATACCGTTGTAGTGCGAAACCAGTCCCATATATAATATTAATATCCATTGTGACGTGCAACCCGATCTCAGATATCATAACAAAACTGCTGCGACATGTAACCCTATCCCAAATATCATACCAAAAATTGTTGTGATGTGCAACCCTATCCGAAACATCATGATAATACTACAAACAACTACGGCGTATCTCACAATGTATGTAAAAGGAACCAAAAGGTATAATTGCTCTAAGACAATCCAATACAACAATTCACAGTGAAATAGGAACGAGTAAGACAAATAAATAGGTAAATGCGTAAGATAAGTAAAAGCGGCTAACTAACAACATATTAGAGAAATAAGCAAATAAAGGAACAATAAATGAAGGCATGGCTACATGGGAACATATAGAAAATTGAAACATGTAACGAAGGAAGGCATGAATCTAATAGGTAAATGCAAGTAGAAATTAAAGCACGGAACGAATGACAACATGGAATTAAAGAATGCATAGTAATAATGGAAATCGTGCAACTAAGTAGCCCGCCCCGCATGCTTAACACATGACAACACATATACATATGTGACCTAATATATACGTAGTCCCTACACACAAATCAAGTAGCAAATAGGCCAAACAGGTCCTAATTCTCTCAAGTCGAATTTCACCGTAATACTTACCTCTTTCCGGAATCAAATCAATAATCAACCACGATATTTCCTTTAGAACAAGCCTCAAAACCAACCGAATCTAGTCAAATATTATTTAGATAATCCAAAATAAGCTTTAGAAACTACCCACAAATGAATAAGGTTCAATCTTTAACAAAATTTAAAAAGTCAACAAAAGTCAACCACGAGCCCACATGGTCGAAATTAGAGATTCAGACCAAATCCCGATTGCTCATTCACCCCCGGGGCCGGTTATGTGATTTGTTTTAAACTCCGACCTCAATTCGAGGTCTAAATCTCAATTTATATAAAATTTCTAAATTCTACCCAAAACTCCTATTTTCTACCTTAAAATTCATAGATTTGATGTTAAGATTCATGAAGAAGTAATTGAAATTGATTGAAAACTAGTTAAAGTTGTGTACCAATGAATTTGGGAAGAAAATACAATTTATAAATTACCTCCAGAGAGTTTAGGGTTAAAAAATGGTGTAAAATAAGATAAGTCCTAATTAATCCAACTTTTACCAAGCTTGCAGGTTCGCAATTGCGGAGTCGCAAATGTGACACACCAGCCGCAATTGCGGTTACCCAGCCTTTGAAAATGCGGCTCCTTTTTCGCAAATGCGAAGTTCCCCAATCCCAGCGACCTTTGCAAATACGATCTCTTAACCACAAAATCGATGCTCGCAAATGCGAGATCTGCTGGCTACACCAGCAATAGTTGATGCCTAATTATACTAAAACACCCCAAAACTCATCTGGAACTCACCTGAGTCCCCTCCCCCCCCCCCCCCCCCCCCCCCGGGCTCAAATCCTAACATGCACAAAAGTGTAACAACATCATATAAACTCGCTCGCTAACTCAAATCATCAAAGTAACATCAAATTTGTTTCTCATAATGCGCCGAAATGCGCAAGGATCACCTGGGACCCTAACCGAACGTGCGTACAAGTTCAAAAATATCATACGAACTTATCGGAATCGTCAAAACATCGATCCGGGGTCGCTTACTTAAAATGTTGATCATGGTCAACTCTAGCCTAATTTAAGTCAAAAATCACCTTTTCTTTAAAATCTCACATGTAAACTTTCCGAAAAATGATGTGTACCATGCACGTAAGTCATAAATCATTAAAATAAGCTACGATAGATCTAGAAACTCAAAAAAGGAGCTTATTGGAAAAACGATATATTGGATCTTCACAAAAAGTTTCTCATTATCGGTAAAATAGATAAATTGAAAAAAACTTTAAATATAAATATATGTCATTCTTTTTTAAATGGATTAATGAGAAAAATATGTCACATAAATTGAAACAGATGGAGTACTACTCTAGGCATCTACAAGAATCCAAATTAATTAAATTGGTCGCAAATCTCATCATCGAGCAAAATATATACTCCCCCCGTTTCAATTTATGTGAACATATTTCCTTTTTAGTCCGTGCCAAAAAGAATGACCTATTTCCTTATTTGGAAACAATTTACCTTTATGCAATGATTTATAGCCACACAAAATATATGTGCCTCATTTTACACCACAAGTTTTAAAGTCTTCTCTCTTTTCTTAAACTCCGTGCCCAGTCAAATGGTTTCACATAAATTGAAATGGAGGGAGTATTTAGTAAAATAAATAACCACACTAACACTGATCCACCATAGGATCCAAATTATGTTGAATGTTAAACCTCATCTACTCTTTGCTAAATTGTTTTACACCTTTTTTGAGAATCAAAAGCATATTATAGGATCTAGTACTCGCAAATGGAGAGTATAATTAGTTACTGGATTCAACCTATCAACTCAGCATTTTCGACATGGAATATATATGTATAATGTAAGAACGTAAATATTAAACTCTTAAAATTAAAATCCTAAATCCAAAGAGTCTATATGCACATTACAAAATAGAGTTAAAAGGAACGCAAAGGGTCTATATGCAATAGAATTTAATTTTGTTTTCCTTTACATATGTTTAAACTGGACCAAATGGATCTGACTCTTATAACTAGATCTTACCTGGCTCCAGTTGTAAAATATACGGATTAGAATAACACGGACTTGAAAATAAAATCCTGTGAGAATATATATTTATTTGAAAAGAAACCACTAAATTTTATTAAATTAAAACATACAATAGAATAAATCCATCAGGAAATATATTTGTAAAGAATCATTTGAATTTTCATCTTTCATATATTTTTCTTTTTATGTAGAAATTAAGCTAAGCACATTTGCAGTGACAAACATGCTTATTT
>AWOL01S0187355.1:0-10127 GCA_000715115.1 Nicotiana otophora | reverse complement strand
AATTTTGTACATACGTGTAGTTGATTGTTCAAATTCTTCTATAGAAGTACACTGAATTTACCACGACGAAAAAATAGTAATAAAAAGGGTAGAACTTGGATGCAGCGAAGAAGTTTGACGATATGCCATAATGAATAATTATTTTTTATTTCCTTTTTTTGTAGATGCTCTATAACGCAGAGATCTATCTGATAGTAACAAATCTATTGTTGCATGTGAAAGAAAGAAAAGTAGACAAAAGAAAAAAAGAAAAGTCAAAAAGAGATGATCTTATGATGTATGCGCTTACATCGGCATTCTTATGATGTAAGCGCTTACGTTGGCATTCTTATGATGTAAGCGCTTACGTTGGCATTCTTATGATGTAAGCGCTTACATTGGCAGGGCATTCAAATGCCTATAAAAGGGGTATGCGTTTTCATTTGCATATTGTCAATTTACATAGATTCTGTATTTATCACTAGTAATTAAAACATGCAATAGAATGAATCAACAATGGGAGGAAGATTCTAGAGATAAGAAAAGAGAGAAGATTTTATTTTTCAGTGTGTGTAATACATGCGTACACTGTTCTTATATAGAACAGTGTTAACCGCCTCTAACTGACTAATTTTTCCAACCCTCTAACTTTCTCTATTTACAAACTGACCCCCACAATGAACTCTCTATCACAACACTCCCCCTCAAGCTGGAGGGTGGAATACATCGAGCACTCCTAGCACTCCTGGTTGTGATTACTCCATCCTTGATTCTTTCTCTTACAAAATGACTGTGAATTTCTATGTGCTTTGTTCTTTCATGAAAAATTAGATTTGTTGCAATTTGTAATGCTGCATTGCTGTCACAATGTAGATGTATAGGTTCCTTTACTTTGTTTCCTAATTCTTCCAACATATCCTTCATCCACATGAGCTCTGCTACAACTGCTGTCATGCTTTTGTATTCTGCTTCTGCAGAGCTTTTACTAACAGTTTACTGCTTCTTAGATTTTCAAGACAACAAAGAATCACCCAATTTTACCACATAACCTGTCACTGACCTCCTGGTGTTTGGGTAAGTTGTCCAATCTAAGTCACAGTATGCTGTGAGCTCACTAGCAACTCCACCTTTCAATAGAATCCCCAATCCTGGACTCCCCTTAACATATTTGACAACCCTTAGAGGTGCTTCCATATGTGATTCCTTAGGATGTTGCATGAACTGGCTCAACACTTGGACTGCAAAGCATATGTCTCGCCTTGTAATTATTAAGTACAACAGCTTGGCAATTAATTTTTGATAGCTGCCTGCTTCCTGCAATTCTGCATCATCAACATTGCCAACATGCTTATCATACTCAATTGTGGTAAACTTGTGGTTTTGTTCCATTGTCATGGATACTGGTTTACAAGCACTTAGTCTAACTTCTGAGATTATTTGCAAGGCATATTTTCTCTGATTGAGTAAAATACCCTTGTTGGATCTCATCACTTCAATTCCCAGAAAATATCTAAGCTCCCCTAAGTCTTTCATCTTAAAGTTACTGTGTAGAGTCTCACTTGCCTCCTGTATCAAACTACTACTACTTCATGATATTACAAGATTATCCACATATACCAATACAATGATAATATCTGCCCTATGACTTTTGGTAAATAATGAATGATCATAAGAGCTTTGAGTGAAACCAGCTTGCAATAGTGCATGTGTTAACTTGATATTCCACTGCCTTGAGGCTTGCTTTAGGCCATAAAGGGATATAAGCAGTCGACATACCTTAGACTCCCCCTGACTGTGAAATCCCTGAGGTAGCTGCATGTAGACTTCCTCACATAAGTCCCCTTGTAGGAATGCATTGTTAACCTTCATTTGAAATAGAGGCCAGCCTTTAGATGCTGCAACAACAATAACAGTTCTACAGTCACCATCTTAGCAACAGGAGAAAAGGTTTCATGATAATCTAAGCCTTCCTGTTATGTGTAGCCTTTAGCTACCAATCTAGCTTTAAATCTATCAACCTCACCATTGGCCTTGTACTTGATTTTGTACACCCATTTGGACCCAATAGCATGTTTATCAGGTGGAAGATCTACAATCTCCTTTGTATGATTGTCCTCCAATGCTTGGATCTCCTGTTGCATAGTAAGTACCCAGTCTTGATATGCTGCTGCTTATTTGTATGATGTAGGTTCTACTGAAGCAAAAAAGGCTTGAAGATATGTCTGATATGCAGCTGAAAGTTTACTATAAGAAAGATGATTGGGCGTAGGATAGATATGTTTGCCTGGTAGTTTAGTGGTGACATAATCCTTGAGCCAGATTGGCTACTTGATTTGTCTGTGAGGTCTGGTGTTTTCAATGGTTGCAGCAGATGAAGATATGTCAATAGTTGAAGGTGGAGTGACCAACATGTCATTTTGGGAAGGTGATCCCTCCACATGGGAAGGAATGAACTCCTGGTCTTCATCAACAGGAATAGTTTCAGGAGCATGAAGGTCTGATGCTGTTTCAGGATTTGTCAAGGCATCAGGATCTGTTAGGGCAGGTGTAGAGCTGTCATCCTCATCTTGTGGGGTAGATGATGGTACATGTTGTGCAGCAGTTGGAGAATGTAGACTGGGATAAAAAATAGTCTCTACAGACTGAGAAAATAATGTTTCTTCATCATGGCTACTAGAAGTCTGTTTAAAGGGGAAAACATATTCCTAAAATTTGACATCCCTGCGAACAAAGACTGTATGAGTATCAAGATCATAGAGACTATAACCTTTTTGTGTCTCAGAATATCCAATAAACACTGAGCACGGAAGATTATAAGCAAAGCTTTGACATCCAAACACTCTCAAATTATCTAGGTTAGATGACTTCCCATAGAGCATTGCATATGATGTCCTGCCTTGTAACACTAGTGTTGGTAGTTTATTAATTAAGTATACAACAGTCCTAACACACTCACCCCAGTACTTTAGAGGTATCCTACTGTGGAACTTTAGTGTCCTAGCAACATCTAGAATATGCCTATGTTTTCTCTCAACTATACCATTTTGTTGAGGAGTATATGGGCAACTACTTTGGTGTATAATGCCATTTTCAGCCAGTAATTTATTATATTTGGCATTAAAGAATTTTGTGCCATTATCTAATCTCAGGGTCTTGATTCCAATATCAAACTGTGTCTTTATTATTGCAATGAAATTCTTCAATACAACACACACTTCACACTTAGATTGTATTAAGCGTACCCATGTGTATCTAGTAAAATCATCAACCATAGTCACAAAGTAATACTTTCTGTCATATGTAGGTATTTTGTAAGGTCTTCACATATCTAAATGAACCAGCTGAAAAGCTACTTTAGACTTGATTACACTGTTAGGAAACTGCAATCTACTTTGTTTAGCTACAGTACAAATGCTACACTTTCTTGATTTCCCTGCACATATCTTATCTTGTAGAGATGAAATATGTTGTATAGAGTTCCAGGATGTATGCCCCAGTCTGTAGTGCCAAAGTTATGTATGCTCTTCTTTTATTATTGCTCATACTGTTATGCATGCTGTTTGTGCATATTCCCTTAGTATGTATAGACCTTCAGACTCTCTACCAATCCCCAATACCTTGCGACTGTACAGTCTCTGCAACATACAAAAATCAGGGAAGAACTTCACTCTGCAAGTGAGGTCTCTAGTGAGTTTAGATACTGACAACAAATTAAACTTGAAATCTGGCACATGTAATACATCTTTTATATATTTGTCTCCTAAAATAGTAGCCTTTCCAGTATACATTATCTCTTCTTTATTTCCTATTGGCAATTGAACTCCTTGACCTCCAACTTGTTTTGTATTACTCATTATATTCTTATCATGAGCAATATGATGAGTTCCCCTGAGTCTACTATCCAACTAGTTATAGGAATATTGGATAGTAAAGTCATAATACCTGCTATGTTAGTGGAGCATTCTTCACCTCCTTGTTTGTTCAGAAGCTCTATAAGCTGCTGATATTGTTCTTCAGTGAGGAAATGGCCTTGTGGCTGAGTGCTTGTCCCTCCTGTTTCTTCAGTTCTTGCAGCATTAGCAAAAGTTCTATTTCCTCCCGGATGAGGTTTCTTTTTGCTTTTAAAATCAGCGGGATAGCCAACAATTTTGTAATAGTTTTCCTTCAAATGTACCTTGTAATCACACTGTTCACAAATCAGCCCAAATTTCTTAGGTTTTAAAGTCTATCCTTTTCCTACAAGCATAGTTAATGGATTTCTATTTGTGTCAACTACACCTAGTGTTCTTTGACTCTCCTCCTGTGTCACTATAGCATATTCTTCATTTACAGTCACAACTGGCCTCTTGAGAAGAACATTGCTTCTCACATTGATGTAGCTCTCATTCAGGCCCATAAGAAATTACAAAAGTCTCTGATTTCTCAGGTGTTCTAATGAAGGCCTTGATTCTTCACAATCAGATGAAGGCAGAGACAGCAACACATCCAATTCACTCCATAAATATGACATCTTTGTATAGTAAGTAGTTACAGAGTCAGTGCCTTGTTTAAGACTAGCAATCTCTGTCCAGAGATGATATATTCTAGTCAAACTATATCTATCAAATTTCTCCTTAAAATCACTCCATACTTTCCTAGCATTAGGTGCAACAACTATACTTGGCATCAATTCATTATAAATTATGCTTCCAATCCATGACAGTACAATCGCATCATATTTTTTCCATTGTGCTATTAATTCTCCTCTATACGAGCTTTTTACACACATTCCATCTACAAATCCAAGCTTGATTTTCCCCATAAGTGCTAGCTTCATTGCCCTACTCCACAAGGTATAATGTTCTGGCCCTGTGAGCTTAACTGGAACTAAAACTAGACCTGGTGCATCTGCTGCTTAAAGAAATAGAGGATGATTGTGCTCGAGTGAGGTTACCTCGTTTCCTTCCATGGCGGACTGAAATTTTACTTCGTCTTCGGTGAATTTTCCCAAATTTTAGCTGCCTCGCCGTAACTCCTCATTGGAGCTAACATCCTCAGTTTTGCTGCTCTGATACCATGTCAATTTACATAAATTCTATGTTTATCACTAGTAATCGAAACATGCAATAGAATGAATTAACAATGGGAGGAAGATTCTAGAGAAAAGAAAAGAGAGAATATTTCATTTTTCAGTGTGTGTAATACATACGTACGCTGTACTTATATAGAACAGTGTTAACCGCCTCTAACTGACTAACGTTTCAACCCTCTAACTTTCTCCATTTACAAACTGACCCCCAAAATGAACTCTCTATCACAACACATATCATCCCTCAACTTATTCTTTCTTTCTTCAATTAAAAAAAGAGCTATTCTTTGTGTGGCCGTAGAGCAGGTAAAAATTATCGAACCACGTATATCTTCTTTTGTCTTGTCTTGTGCAATTTATTATTTATCTCTTTCAAATATTTTTCCCTTTTATTAGCCTGACATGTTTCCAAACAACTAGTATTAGATCACAGACAGTGTAATTCTAGTAAAAAAGTACGGTATCGCTGCATGTACTATTCACAAGAATAGTGCGACATTATTGATCATCTTTACAATTCACATGCACTATTCACATAAATTATTTTGGTGAAAATGGCATTGAAATGGAAGGTTAAGATTGACAAGTTCAATGGCAAAGATTTTGGTTTCTGAAAAATACAAAAAGAGGATTATTTGTACCAGAAAAAATTACACTTACCTCTAACCGAGGTAAAACCAGAGAATATGGCCAAAGTAGATTGGGATCTATTAGATCGCCAAGTTCTTGGTGTGATTCGTTTGACGCTAACATGAAATGTGGTGTTTAACATCATTAATGAGAAGACCACTGCAAGCCCGATGAAGGCATTATCAAATACGTACGAGAAGCCATCTGCTTCAAATAAAGTTTATTTGATGCGTCGATTGTTTAACTTAAAGATGACATAAGATGGATCTGTTACGGAATATATCAATGAGTTTAATGTAATATTAACTCAGTTGAGTTTTGTTAATATAACATTTGATGACAAAGTCAGGGCGTTGATTCTACTATCATCTCTACTGGAGAGTTGGTCTGCAACAGTAACTCCAGTTACCAGTTCATCAGGAAGTACCAAACTCAAATTGGATGATATTAGAGACTTGATTCTAAGCGAAGATATTTGCCGAAAAGAATCAAGTGAATCCCAGGATCTACTTTTAATACCGAAAGCAGGGGGAGATGCAGCCAAAAAGGACAAAGTCATAGTCGTTGCAGATCAAAGTCAAGGAGAAAAGGGCAATCCAAAAATCGCAAAGACATTACGTGTTGGAATTACGATAAAAAGGGTCACTACAGTAGTCAGTGTAGAGAGCCAAAGAAGAAGAAGAACGATCAGTACAAGGATGATAATTCAGCAAATACAATTGCTGAACAAGTTGGTGATGCACTAATTTATTGTGCAGACAGTCCAGTCGAATCTTAGATTCTAGACTTAGGTGCATCCTTTCACTCTATATCATGCAAAGAATTATTGCATAATTATATTGCTGGAAAATTTGGGAAGGTTTATCTAGCAGACGGCGAACCTCTGGACATTGTCCGAAAAGGTGAAGTTCATATAAAGACTTCACAAGGCACGCTATGGAAATTGCAAAATGCCCGACATATTCCTGGCCTCAAGAAAAATCTGATATCTATGGGTCAGATTGACGGTGAAAGTTATACAACAACATTCGATAACGGATCGTGAAAAATAACCAAAGGAAATTTGGTTGTGCAATACAAAGAGATACTATAGCAACAGTTGATCATGGTCGTGATACAACATTATGGCACCGGAGGCTCGGGCATATGAGTGAGAAGAGAATGAAGTTGTTGGCATCCAAAGAAAATTTTCCAAACCTAAAGCATGTTGAATTAGGTTTGTGCAAAGATTGCATTTACAAAAAACAAAAGAGAGTTAGTTTCTCAAAGGTGCGAAGGACACCAAAGAAAGAGAAGCTGGAACTAGTACATACCGATGTGTGGGGACCAGCTCCTGTAACTTCTTTGGGAGGCTCACGCTATTATGTCACCTTTATTGATGATTTCACAAGAAAGGTATGGGTTTATTTTCTGAAAAATAAATCTGATGTGTTTGTTACCTTTAAAAGATGGAAAGTTGAAGTTGAAAATCAGACAAGTCTAAAGTTAAAATGTTTAAAGTCTGACAATGGATGAGAGTATGATAGTCAAGAGTTTAAAGCATTCTGCTCTGAAAATGGGATCAGAATGATCAAGACAGTTCCTGGAACACCGGAACAAAATGGCGTTGCTGAGAGGATGAATAGAACCCTGAATGAATAAGCAAGAAGTATGAGAATACATTCTGGATTGCCGAAGTATTTTTGGGCCGATGATGTTAACACAGTAGCTTACCTCATAAATAAGGGACCCTCTGTACCGCTGAATTTTGAAATTCCTGAGGAGGTATGGACAGGAAAGGAGGTAAGTCTCTCACATCTGAAATGTTTTGGTTGTGTTGCTTATGTGAATTTAAACTCTAATGATAGAGATAAACTTGATCCTAAGGCCAGGAAATATTTCTTTATTGGCTATGGTTATGATAATTTTGGTTATCGATTTTGGGATGATCAGAATAGAAAGATCCTAAGACACAGAAATGTCACATTTAATGAAAATGTGATGTACAAAGACAAGCTTAAAGTAGAACCAACCAGCACCAGTAGACAGACATCTGAAACAGTTGAGTTAGAAGAAATCTCAGAAAATAAAGTGGCTAGAGAGACTACAACTGGATCTGAAATTGAAGATGCCGAACCAGAAGCCGAATCTGGATCAGAATTGGAACCAGAACTAGAGNAAGGAGATCTAAAAGAGTCACGAATGCTCCAGATAGGTTAACTCTCTCTCTCTCTCTCTCTCTCCCCACTATTTACTTCTCACTGATGCTGGAGAACCAGAGCATTTTGTTGAAGCAATGCAGGTGATAAGTTCTGATATGTGGAAGCTAGCCATGAAAGAAGAGATGAATTCTCTTCAAAAGAATAAAACATGAATACTTATAGAGTTACCAAAAGGAAAGAAGGCATTGCAAAACAAGTGGGTGTACAGGGTCAAGGAAGAGCATGATGGTAAGAAGAGATACAAAGCACGATTAGTAGTAAAAGGCTTTCAGCAGAAGGACGAGATTGACTACAACGAGATCTTTTCTCCTGTAGTCAAATTAACTACTATCAAGTTGGTGCTAAGTATCGTAGCTGCGGAAAATTTGCATTTGGAGCAGCTAGATGTTAAAATTGCTTTCTTGCATGGTGGCCTTGAAGAAGACATCTACATTAGGCAACCTGAAGGTTTTCAAGTTTCTGGTAAAGAAAACCTTGTGTGTAAGTTGAAGAAGAGTTTGTATGGTTTAAAACAAGCACCCCGACAATGGTACAAGAAATTTGATGGATTCATGCATAATAATGGTTTCACACGATGTGAGATGGACCATTGTTGTTATATCAAAAATCCCGATAAATCCTACATCATTTTACTATTGTACGTTGATGATATGATAATTTCAGGATCTAGCATGAATGAGATCAACAGGGTTAAGCAACAACTTGCGGAGGAGTTTGAAATGAAAGACTTAGGTCCAGCTAAGCAAATGCTTGGGATGAGGATTAGTAGAAACAGGTCTGAAGGAACCTTAGAATTGTCTCAAGAAAAGTACATACAAAAGGTACTAAGCAGGTTTAGTCCTCATGATGCAAAGACGAGAAGCACTCCACTCGGAAGCCATCTTAATCTGTCGAAGGACCAATCACCTAAGACAGATGAAGAAAGGAAGTACATGTCCAAAGTTCCATATGCTTCAGCAGTAGGAAGTTTAATGTACGCTATGGTTTGCGCTAGATCTGACATAGCCCATACAGTTAGATTTGTCAGTAGATACATGTCAGATCCAGAAAAGGAGCATTGGGAAGGTGTAAAATGGATATTGCGATATCTCAAAGGTACCTCAGGTATGGCACTTTGTTTTAAAAGGAGCAATATTATCTTACAAGGTTTTGCTAATGCAAATTTAGGCAGCGATCTGGATAGTCGAAAACGTACCACATGCTACGTGTTCACCTTGGGTGGTACTGCTGTTAGCTGGATGTCAAGACTTCAGAAAAGTGTTGCTCTATCTACCACTGAAGTAGAGTACATGGCAATCTCAGAAGCTGAAAAAAAGATGATTTGGCTCAAGAATTTTCTTAAAGAGCTAGGTAAAGAGCAGGACAATTGTGAGCTTTTCAGTGATAGCCAGAGTGCAATCATCTTGCCAAGAATCGAGTGTTTCATTCAAGATCGAAGCATATCCAGTTGAGGTATCATCATATTCGAGAGTTGATAAGTGAAGAAACTCTTTCCCTGTAGAAGATACCAGGATCAAAGAACCCTTCAGACATGTTGACCAAAGTTGTCGGTGTTAAAAAAAATGAGGTTATGCACTACCTCAGTTAGCCTTCAAGACTGATAGCGTGAAGGCGCCACCAGAGAATAGCAATTTGTTTTTTAATTTCTTTCTTGATGTAACATAGGTTTGAGGGGAAGATTGATAGTAGCAAACCTGTTGTTGTATGTAAAATAAAACAAAATAGACAAAATAAAAAAAAGGAAAAGTCAAAAAAAGATGATCTTATGATGTATGCGCTTACATCAACATTCGTATGATGTAAGCGGTTACATCGATATTCGTATGATGTATGCGCTTACATCGGCATTCTTATGATGTAACCGCTTACGTCGGTAGGGCATTCAAATGTCTATAAAAGGGGTATGCATTTTCATTTGCATATCATCCCTCAACTTCTTTTTTCTCTCTTCAATTAAAACAAGAGTTATTATTTGTGTGGCCATGGAGTAGGCAAAAATTGCCGAACCACGTAAATCTTCTCTTGTCTTGTCTTGTGCAATTTATTGCTTTTCTCTTTCAATTATTTTCCCTTTTATTAGTCTGACACGTTTCCCAACACTATCATCCAGCAATATTAAAGGTACATTACTTACTCCTATTGGAAAGAAATATTGAACAATAATATGCATTATATGTCACGATCCTAAATTTCCTCCGTAGGATGTCATGATGGCACCTAGTCTCTAAGACTAGGTAAGCCTATCAATG